>CBVK0100670434.1:0-16127 GCA_900067695.1 Picea abies | reverse complement strand
GCCAAGAGTTCAGGTCAAGGTTCAAATGTTGTTTCTGATACCTCGCCCCAAAGTATTAATTATGTCAAAACATGGACGTACGTTTCCAACGTTATGCAATCTGAGTCGATAAATTGTTCAAATGATTCTAGCGGTAACGAGAAGGATGAATTGTACACCAAATACAAAATTGTCTCTCAAGCAGAGATGCACAAAATAGCGGCAAGGCCACGACTTCTTCCCTATTACGATATGATCAGATGGGCACTGGACCATGTGGACATCCTGACTAGGACGATTATCAGCGAACGGAGGGTGACAGTTGGAACCTTCAGACCGAAGCATTCACAGGCAATGTATAAATTGTCACCCACACCGAACCTTACTCACAATATCGAATTCCTAGAGGGTTTCAAGAAGAAGGAATGTGAGCAGTATGGAAATAATTTATCCGATCTAATCAAAGATTGGGTTTCGCACCCCACGAAATTTAGGGTTGACACTAATGGGATTTATTCAATCTCCTCCTTAGAGCCACAATTCAAGTATATAGCGATGATGGCATGTAGGTTGTATGGGAAGGAGGACACTACTCACTTTTTCCTCCCATGGGTAGTGTGTATTCATATAGTTGCTGAGGGTTTCTCTTTTGACTGGGCCAAATTGTTGTTTGACAGTCTGACCAGTCGAATTATCGAATATCGAGAGCAGAAGGAAAGTAGGAAAGTGGCTTCGTTCTTTATGTCTGCTTACATCATGGACGCTATTTTCTTTATGACACCTTTCCCACTAATGAGCTGGAGCTGGGCTCCATCTAATATAGAGCCTATTCATGTCTACCACTCGAAACTTTGGGAGGATAAAGCCAAAGAATTCGTCTATGAGATCTTCAACTGGGTAATGGTACCAGTGCATGTCTCCATCTTCGGCCATCCGCCTCCCAGGATTTCAGATAACATCGCGGCCAACATGAGTAGCGTGGAAAATTCATATATAGAAGTGGAATTTTCATACATCAGGGTCTTTGGCACCTCTATTCCCCCATACGATCTACCTCTATTCTTTCCAGATAAGATAGTGTGTTGCGAGATCACCAGACAAACTATGCTCAACGGGATAAGAAAAGAGCTCAAAGGAGTGTCGAAAAAGGTATGGCCGCCCTTTCCCATTCATATTGGTGCATATTCTTTGTTAGATTTTGGCCATGCCAGAGACGAGGCTATGACCTTAAAGGAAATGAAATTGGTGGAAATTGAGTTTAAGAAGAATGACCCTAATAAGGTTGTGAGTAATCACCTGGCGAGTTGTAGCCTGAAGAAACACGAACACAAGGATTCGCCTCATGATAAAATCTTCTGGGGTGTGAGGTCCTACTGTAAAGTCCGAAGTCAAATTCAAGCCCTGCCACTTGGAGTTATGGTTGATTTATTTAAATTCAAAGAGCACTGGCAGAGTTGCCTCCCCTAGGTTTTACAGGGCGAAACCCCAAATCTTCCGATTACACAACAAATGGAAGCCCAGGGCTCAAAGGACTCAAGTCCTGACAAGGAGGAGAACCAAGAGAAAACAGGGGAAGTTGGGACCTCAGAACAATGAGCCGAAATCCCCGATCAACAAGAAGGAAACTCGGGAAAGGGTATGCCAAGAAAGTAGGTCCAAAGTCAAGCAGAAATACCCTGGCAAGGGGTGGGTGACTCACTATCGCTCATAACAAGCAAGCCAACCACGAATGCTATCCTGAAACAATCATCCAAGGAAATCGTCAGTCCCATTGCTTCTATCACACCCTTACAGTTCACAAAGGGGAGCCTCGATGTGGGATGGATTTTTAATGAAGAACTAACACCCATTTCTATAGAAGAGTTACCTCCAAATGAAGTTTTCTTCGATAAGAAAAGCAAGAGATCAAGAAACTTAGATCCGACCTTGAGCAGATGTGCTAGTTGGCACAAATAATCCAAACACAAGTAAGCCGACAGGAGCAAAAAATAATATAGTTACAATTGAAATTGGATGTTTCCAAAAACCAGGTCTTAGACATAAAGATATTCCAACCCCAAGCCACTGAAATCTGACATAAGGTATTAGCAACTCAACAAGACTTGCTTGCTAAAGTGGGAATCATTCAGAATCACTTTCAGATGATAGATCAAGTGCTAGAAGATACCTCTTCGAGAGAAAGAGAAGTTGGGGCAGCTCAGGTTGCTTTTCAGGAGGCTATTATAGCCACAGTGAAAGTAGAGATGGTCAGTAGCTCCAAGTTATCCATCACAGAACAAACTAGAGGGAATATCTTACTGAAGTTGTGGGAGAAAAATATATTAGAGAGCAGGGGAGGAGCTAAAGAGGCGAGGAATTCTTGTGAAGAAACATTCACCTTGATAAATAAAAGTTTGTTAGACCTTGATAAGGAAGGCAAACTAGAGGGAATATCTTACTGAAGTTGTGGGAGAAAAATATATTAGAGAGCAGGGGAGGAGCTAAAGAGGCGAGGAATTCTTGTGAAGAAACATTCACCTTGATAAATAAAAGTTTGTTAGACCTTGATAAGGAAGGCAGTGTTGGGATGCTGGGAAAAATCAATATATCTAAACACCTACTAGATATCAAGGAAAATGTGGAAAAGGAGCAAGCTAAAATATCCCAGATAAGTCAGGTTGATATGGTCCAAGTGAACAAATGGCTAGTAAAGCCAAGTTTACAATTATGGTCTATCGTCACGGAAGACCGATAAGTGGGAAAAAGATTGCCACAGTTGGCAAAGAATTGTTACACCTTTGAGGCAAACAACTAAGTAGAGCCTTCCAGGTTGATATCCCAGTTGGTTGAAAGGTGTGTCAATTGCATTGAGCGGGTGAAAGGGCAGACTTCTGGTGTTAAATGATGGCAGATGTCACTCCATTCTATTTCTGGAGCCAGAGGAGCAGAGAAAGGAAGGCGCTCTGCCCTTATGAAGGAAGACAAAAGATGAGGAAATGAAACACTTCAATTTTTCATTTGTAATTGACAAGTTTCTAGAACGATTGGAATTCGAAATGTTTATAAGTTTGTTTAAATATACATTTTGAAAAGTCTTCCAGTTGGGGGGGCTTTTTCTTTTTGGGGCCAACTGTAATAGATGATTTCCTATGCCAAAATTAATGAAAAAGCAATTCAAAGACTTCGAATTTTGTGAAGACTGAGTTATGTGTTATTCTCTATTATCTCATGTCCATTTTCATTTCTCATATCTATCTTTGATGAATGCTTAGCTGCAATTTAGTGCAACTTCTACTGTGGTGATCAATTGTCTAGTCTTCTAAACATTTGCAGTTTTTCCTCTGTATCGGCTATCAGCAGGTACAAGACCTGTGAATTACTTAGATCTCTATATTTTATCCTTTGTCAATGTGTTTTCTTGTCTATTTTCTTCTTTTAAAGGGTGAGATTCTCCCTCGTTTGGAGCCTTGCATTGTTGACATCTTAATGTTTTCTTACGTTTCATGCATGATTTTTTTTTAAGTTAGCTCAGTTACGGGAAAAGGCCTTGGTTTTGTTATACTATTAATTCGTATCTGAGAAATATTTATTTTATAATCTAAAATTGAAATAGCATTTTAAAACATCAACCCCCTTTAAAGATATGTTTCTCCATGATTGTACCCGTTTTAAGACAGCCTAACATTGAACCCGGCCTATTGGATCAAACCATCATCGCTTTGAATCTTTTTGATACTACACTTAAGACTGCCATCACCCGGGCAGAGCTCGAACGCTCATGGGCAGCCATTGAACGAGATATCAACATCCAAGAACATTTGGAAGCCAGACAAAGACAACTCAGAAATCAACCATAGCTTCTTTCCCTAAAGTTTTTTCTTTCCATTTTTATCACTCACTCACTTTTGGATGCCTAGACTCTATACTTTATAGCCTTAAGTACAGACTCTAGGACAATAGCCCACTCGAAGATATTCAACATCACCCCTGCGTGAAGTCCTTATCCTTCTTTCCAAGATGATATCTTTCTTTAACTCATCCAGGTACTCAAGAGCATACTCGTCCACTAAAGGTACTGAAACACTCTCTCTTTCATCCATTATCATTGGAGGCTCATAAAGTTTCATGATATCTACATTCACAACTGAATATATCTGCATTTATGGTGGTAGATCTAGGCGGAAATCATTTGTGCCGATCTTCTCTAAGATGGTGAAGGGTCCATATGAGATGGGCTTGAGCTTCTTTCCTTCACCCTTCAACCTATATTTGTTGATGTGAAGCCATACATGGTCACCTGCTTTAAATTGATGATCTACCCTATGATTATCATTACTTGCCTTATACTGAGCTTGGCTCTTTTCCAACTATTCCTAGACTGCCTGGTGTACCTGCTTAATCATCTAGTTGAACTTGCGAGATTTGTCTTCGTCTCATTGTTATTTTGAGTCGATATCTTTCCCAAATTTCAAGTCTAAGGGAGTCTTAGGTAGATACCCGAAACATGTCTCAAATGGTGAACAGTGGGTGGAAGAGTGCAAGGCTTGGTTGTATGCATGTTGGACATAATGCAATTGCTCATCCCAAAGTTTAGGGTGTTTGTTGCAGTAACCTTAAAGCAAATGAACCACAGTTCTGTTGACCACCTATTTCCATCTGTCCATCTGTGGATGGAAAGAAATACTCCTTTTCAACTTGGTGTCCATGAGCTGTCATAAACTTGTCCAAAGTTCCCCTAAAAACAAAGAATCTCAATCAGAGATAATGGATGTGGGAAACCCAAAATGAACCCATACATGCTAGAATAATAAGTGAGTAGCTTGCTCAACTGTGACATGCTTTTTACATGGCATCAAGAAACACATCTTGCTAAACATATCCACTACCACATACAAGTAGTCATGACCCTTTTTAGACATAAGTAACGCCCCTACAAAATCCATTGAGATTCTCTCCCAAGGATGAGAAGGAACAAGAAGTGGTGTGTACAACCCAATTTTTCTATTAGTGGGCTTACAAGTTGAGCACAACATACACCCATTTACATATTTGGCTACAATTTCTTTCATTCTAGGCCAATAACAAAACCTCTGCAAGTGTGCTAAAGTCTTTCCTACCCCAAAATTCCCAGATATTGGAGAAGTGTGAGCTTCTCTAATTACATGCACTCTTTAACTTGTAGGAATACAAAGTTTACCCATATGGTAGAGTAGTTTATCCTGCAAATGAAAATTATCCATCTACGAACCATGGGTTAGCCTCTCATATACATCTTTGAAATCTTCATCATTAACATATTGTTTAACATAAATGACATGAGCTAAGGAAGCATTTTTCAAAACAATAGATGCAGAAATAGGAGGCTGAGAAAGTATATCCACAACTTTGTTGTTTATGCCTTTCTTGTATCTGATAACTAGATGGAACTGTTGCAAGAATCCCATCCACATTTAGTGCCTTGATTGTTGAATCTTGGTTTGGGACAAGAGGTACTTTAAGGGTTGGTGATCATTGTGTATGATCATTTCCTTCCCCATCAAGTAGTATTTCCATTTATTCATGCTTTGTACCAATGCATACAGTTCTTTGTCATATGTAGGATAATTAAAAACAACCTTAGAAAAAGTTTCAGAATGAAAGCAAATGGGCTTACGTTGTTGCATCAAGACTTCTCCCATGGCATATGCACTAGCATCAGTCTCAATCTTGAACAGTTGATGTAGGTCAGGTAGAGCTAGCACTGGTGCAATGTTGATCTTCTCCTTCAAAGTTTCAAAGGATTTTTTATGTCTACCTCCCCACTGGAATACATGTTTCACATTCATTAAGGCATGCAAAGGAGATGCAATATAGGAGAAGTTATAAATGAACTTTCTGCAGTACTGGACTGCCCCTAAAAAGATTCTAACTTCTATAACTGATGTTGGCTTAGGCCAATTTACAATGGTTTCAAATTTGGAGGGATCGATCTTTAGTTGACCACCCCCTACAATATGACCCAAGTAAATCAATGAGGTTTTGCAAAATTCACACTTTGACAATTTTACATACAACTTTTCCCTTTTAAGGACATCCAATACTTGCTTTACATGAATTACATGTTCATCCCAAGTCCTATTGAATACAAGAATGTCATCTAAGTATACAATCACAAAGTCATCTATGAAAGGCCTAAAAGAATCATTCATAACACGCATGAATGTCGTTGGGGCATTACAAATCCCAAATGAAATTACCATCCATTCAAATAGACCTTGTTTTTTTTTAAGGTAGTCTTCCACACGTTGCCTTCTGTGATTCTGACCTGGTGGCAACCACTCCTCAAATACAATTTAGTGAAGTACACTACATTCTTTAGTTGATCCAACAAGTCATCTATACAATGCATGGGGTAGCGATTCTTCATCGTGATTTTGTTTAGTTCGCAAAAATCCATGCACATCCTCCATATGCCATCTTTCTTTGGCACCAATACTATTAGAGAGCCACAAGGAGAAGAGATTGGTATGATGACCCCTCTTTCAAGCAAGTCCTGCACTTGCTTCTTGATCTTCTCATTTTTTAGCACATACATCCTATGCATGCCAATGTTTGGTAAGGGAACATCTTGGTGCAACTATATTTCAAGTTGAATCTCCCTTTTGGGAGGCAATCCTTTTGGTTCCTGAAAAAATTCGTCATAGTTAGAAATAACATCAATCGTTTCATGTTTATGAGAAAGATCACAATCATCAAAAGAATTATATTTATCATGATCTTTTTCTTTCAACACCATGAGCACAAATTTGTTTCTAGTATTGATGGCTCTCTTTATCTGTCATGCACTAACAAGAGTTAATTTATTCATACTGTGAGCTCTAACAACGTATTCCACACCACCTTTTGTGAGAGGGTATTTGTTCTCATGTCAAAAGAAAATAGCATTCCTATCATACAAATAGGGAATTCCCAAGATAATTCCACATATATCAAGCAAGACCACATCAAGTTCAACCTCATCTACCAACTTTGAAGCAATAACAAATTTCAATATACACTGCCCGGTAACTTGAAGTTTTGCATTGTCACACACCCAACCAAGAGGTTAAGTTTTTGGATAAGGTATTGTCTCTAAGCTCAAATTTTTAACAATCACTTCAGATATCAAATTAACTTGAGAACCCAGATCAAACAAAGTATCCACTTTAGTATGTTTGGCTACTACTATGATGTAAAAAAGTCCACTTCTCTTCTTTTCAATTTCAGGAGATGAAATTGTAGAACTTGAGCTAGCATGAGAGGAAACTTTACCTTGTAATCCAAATGCTATGATTTTCATTTCATCACATGAATCGAAACCTAGGTCTTGTTGCACTGTAGCAATATTTTTTGGCTTCCCTTTGCCACCAAATTTCTTTAGACTCAACTCTGGATGTAGTTTCCTACAATGTTGATCATCATGCCCATGTTTTTGGCAATGAGTGCGAGAGAATTCTCCTTCCTCTTTCTTTGTTGTGGTTGTCTTTTTCCCCTTTCTTTTACTTTGAACTTATTGTTTTGGAACTTGGAAGGCTTCTTTATGTGATATTCCTGTACATTCTTTCCCCTACTTTCAAGATGAGTTTCTTTCACACACACTTCATCTAGATTAGTAGGATTAAACAACAACAATGTGTGACAAATGTAGTTGTGAAGTGCACCAATATATTTCATGAAAGTATCTGGAGAGTCTAAAGGAACATTCAATGCAAGTGCCTTTTTCCTAAACTCTTCTGTGAAACTTTGAACATTCTGACCTTTACCCTGTCTCAAAATTTTCCATTCCATCATGGATTTTTGTACATGACCCAATGGATAAAATTTATTTTTCAATGCAGAAGTAAATTTAGACCATGAAGAAAGGAGTTTACCATTATGCTTGCTACCTTTCTGAAGTTTACTCTCCCACCATACAAGGGTTCTTCCTTCCAGTTGAAGAGAAGCCAATTGGATCTTCACCTCTTCCTCTTCGATCTGTTGTACCCAACAATAAACCTCAATCTTTCTAATCCAATTGTTTAACTTATATGCATTAACTTATCCATTAAACATGGGAAAATTAAATTTGACATCTAATTTCAATAATGGCTTTTTAGAAGCATTTTGATGAAAATTAGAATGATGAGAATGAGAGGAAGAAGAAGAGCTTGAAATTGAATATGAAGATGGAGGCTCATGAGGGTCTCCTCCAATTCCTTGGTCCTCTGTAACATCATCCTCTGCTCTAGCTTTCTTCTTCTTTTCATTCTTTGCCACTCTCTTTTCATAATATGGAAACAATTTTCTACCATGTTCCGACATCCAGTAGAAAGCCTTGTGAAAATTCTTTTCATACTCTATATGAAGTTCTTCATCCTCCATTTTATTTATTCAAGTTGCACGTCCAATATTTGAGTTGAAAGTCTCAAGTTTTCCTTCACCCCCTTTGAGCTTGGCCCTAGTAAGCATTCAAACTCGTAATTCAATTCAAAGAAAACAACTTTGATACCAACATGATCTAAGATCTTTTATTCGATGACTATAACATGGATTGCATTAAAGAGCATAAACAAATAATATAATAATAATAATTTATTTTTAAGGTCGCGGCCAAGCCAGTCACCAAATTGGTGTATGAGACCCCCTTATTTGTGGGACAAGGGACCCCCTCCGCCCAGCGATTTAACTGGTAAAGTCTACGCAGGTATACATACCCTACCCCCCTCTGGATTTGAATAATATAATAATAATAATTTATTTTTAAGGTCGCGGCCAAGCCAGTCACCAAATTGGTGTATGAGACCCCCTTATTTGTGGGACAAGGGACCCCCTCCGCCCAGCGATTTAACTGGTAAAGTCTACGCAGGTATACATACCCTACCCCCCTCTGGATTTGAACTTGTGACCTCTTAAAAGGAAACACATGTTCTTAACCATTAGGCCCACTCAGGCTGTATTATAATAAGAATATATTTTTAAGGTCACGGCCAAGCCAACACATCAAATTGGTGTATGAGACCCCCTTGTTTGTGGGACAAGGGACATAAATGAAGAAATCATACACATAGATAAATAACAAGAAGAATAATGGCACAAGACTTGATAACAAATTTCGTCCCAACAATGGACTATGTCTTCGGGCCCACTTTTAAGTGGAGATGCCTTTATATTATCTCAACAAAAATCGGTATAAACACATGGAAATGCCTTGAAAATCTGTTGCTTGGATCAAAATTCTGACCGCACCACTGTATTTGTGGCGAGAAATTATGCAAAAATGACTGTCAATTCATCAAATTCTGTCACTTTCACTCCCAGGTCCCTCCTGAGCTCTTTGCCTCGAAATTTGTGTCCACAATAGTCTAACTCCCTGCAATAATTGTGCCCCCTGCATAAAAAATGGTGCCCATACGAATGGGCGCAACCTCCTCTGACGATAGAAAATGAGTGGGTTTAATAATAATTTTGGGGGCAGACTTAAAAAAGTCCCCCCTCGTGGTTTGTTGGTAAGTGGATGTATTATGGGAGGGGAGACCCGAGGTCAAACCCATAGGATCCCCCACTTTGGGTATTAGTTATAACATATTTTAATTACTATATTGAATGAAACAACCTGCCACATTTATACACCATTTGTTATATGGTTTTCAACTCCCACCATGTTTGGATTCCGGTCATTGCTTGGTTGGCCACCGACCATCTGGTGGCCGACCCCCTTTTTAATTTTGAATTTTTTTTCCCTAACCCTAATTGCGCATTCACGGGGTTCCATGTTGCACCCTATGATTGGGCCATGTGGCACTTTCGAGACCCGAGGTCAAACCCATAGGATCCCCCACTTTGGGTATTAGTTATAACATATTTTAATTACTATATTGAATGAAACAACCTGCCACATTTATACACCATTTGTTATATGGTTTTCAACTCCCACCATGTTTGGATTCCGGTCATTGCTTGGTTGGCCACCGACCATCTGGTGGCCGACCCCCTTTTTAATTTTGAATTTTTTTTCCCTAACCCTCATTGCGCATTCACGGGGTTCCATGTTGCACCCTATGATTGGGCCATGTGGCACTTTCGGATTGGCTTCATGTTGTCCAATTATCTATCCAGTCGAATGTCGCATGTGCACCACTTGTTTGCCCAGTCATCTACTAACGTCGACACCATGTAGGTTGTCGTACTGCCACGTGGAACCTTTTTACTGACCGAAGGGGGGTCCAAAAATGCCAAATCAACATGACACATGGCAGCCTCTCACGCTGACATGTCATCATGCTGACATCAACACTGCACATTCAGCTGCTGACATCACCCTATACTATGCTGACATCACCCTGTTGACTTTGACTAGGTTGACTGAAACTTTGACTGGCCATAACTTTTTCATCCATACTCTGTTTGAGGTGTCATTTGCACTGTTGGAAATCTCTCGACGAGCTCTTCAACTTGGTGTTTTTTTCTCTAAGATTTGAGGACTTCAAATCTTTGGCCTTTTAGATCCTTCTGGATCACTTATCTGCTTAAAAAGTGTGTGGTTCTTTATTTACACTAAAAAAAGAAAGTGAGTAAACTTTTTTCAAGGGATTTCTCACATTCAGGGTAACATCCCTTAACTATTAACTGTTATCTATTCTCAAGTCTTTTTAAGTGAAAACTATCCATTATGAAAGAAATCATTTTAAGTTTTCAAGTACTCCTCTTTTCACTTTTTCACTTTTAGTAGCATCCCCCGTACTTGCTATTGTTTGTTGTTGATTGGAGTTGCTTGTTTTTTGCATTTATGTCATAAACAATGAATTAAAATAAAGAGAAAGTAAAACTTTTTTTAAGGTACTTTTCTTTCTAAGCATTAAGTTTCATGTAAACTTACTAGCACACAAGCCTACCTACACTAAGCAAAAGGTTTCTCAATTATTGTTGGTTTATGACCTTTAACCAGCATCAATTTTGTGAGAGTGTAGAGAACATGAGAACATGCAATGTTGTTAAACTCCACTTTAAAATCAATTGCATAATATGCTAAAAAAAATCTAGATTTTATTTCTTTATTTTACACCAACATTTAGAAGGGCCCTAGGTCTAGATTGTGAGGGTGTTTATAACTCCCCAAGGCTATCAAAATTTGAAAGATAGAATTGGATAATTAGGAAAATTCCTCTGTAATGTTTTATGCAATTTGGAAGGCACCCATCTCTCACTAGACAAGAGGTGTACAATTAGAGGGGAAATTGTGTGGAGTGGAGATTTCTATATTGCCATTTCATTCTCATATAGTTGAATTAAGAAATTCTCACCCAATCTTGACAACTTATTTGACAACCAACTTTTTGTGTCAGTCAATGTCAAGCAACTTGGCAAGGTACAAGTAACTTTGTCCTACGCAACCATAGAGTGTGAACATGCAACTTAGTGATCATTCTCCTAGGTTTATCCTTCCCTAGGGTACTCGTTCATGGGCTTGTGAAGAGCTATCCTCTGGTAGACAATAATTGTTAGTGATAATATTTTATTATCTCATAATCTTGACTTAGTATGTTTATATGTAGCATTATGAATCAAGCTATCATTACCAGCTACATGACAATGTGAAAGAGACAAAACAAGATCTTAAATTAGTATATCATGTAAGATATTCATCCTAAGTAGTAAATATTTGTTCTAATCTTAACAATCCCATTAATTGATGTTGTTACCCATAAATCCTATAAGTTGGGGTCCTTCTAAACTATTCCTACATCGAACAATCATGAATTAAAAAGAGAAATTCGAGAATGCATATTTACTTTATGGAGGTTTTACCACTATACATCCATTGTTGACCTTTTGTGTGATGTGCAATATTGAATAATGTTTTTTTCATGTATTATCATGTTAACAATGTCACAATCAAGCCATGCACAAAATTGGTGTATCAGATCCCCTTGTTTGTGGGACAAGGGACCCCCTTCGTGAAATAATTTGAGTGTTAAATCCTACAAAGGTGTACATACCATACCGCCCTTTGGATTTAAACTTGTGACCTCTTAGGAGGAAACACATGTTCTTAACCATTGGACTCACTCAAGTTGTTAGTGTTTCTTGGACCAAATCGAGTCTCTTTCTCATGCCAATTTGTTCATATGCAACTTTTGTGAAAATTTTGAGAAGTTATCTTAAATCCATAGTTATGTTCTACTCAATATGTGACCAAGTTGTATGTTTGAAGGTCGTCCCTTCTTTACATATGAAGTTTTAGTAGAGCTCCCCTTATGTTTTTCTTACACAACACTGTTTTTCCCTGCCTTGTTATTTTACTTATAATCAATGCCTAGTGTTCTTTGCACTCGCTTTTTTCATGAGGGAACATTTATTTTGGTTGCAACTTGATATCATATGAATAAAGAAATTATGTTTGAGAAAGCTTCAAGGGAGTTTCTTGATCAGGCGTGGGATTGATCATTGATCTTGCATGAGAACAATGGATTCCAAGATATTTCCTAAGCATGGGCTCTTTTGTGCAGATCACCTTTACTTTTAAGCATGTGTTTCTTTTTAATCTATTCAAAGGCCCTCCAAACTGTTTAGGCTACAATAGTGGTTGAGCGCAACCTATGAGCATGACCTTTATTTTGGCATGCATATATCCATCAATATGCTCGATTATCTTCTCCTTATTTTGTTTTTGATTGTTATGGATGATTATTGGTTGTTGTTGTTTCAAAACTGACCTTCCCTCTTACACTTCGATTAGAATCATGGGACACATTTTGCTCAAAGTGGAGTGTTTCCTTTAGATTGCACACATTGTGCTCATATTAGAGACAAATTCTAGTTTTGTTCATTGCGAGTTGGAGTATGTTTAGATTGCTTTTGAAGGACTTGAAATTGCTTGATAAGGTTTTCCAACCAATTAGGCTTCGTTTCTTTGTGAAATTTTTTCCTTAAGAACGATTCATATTTCGAGCAACTTATTTCTCTTCATTATGGCTAATTTTGATGAAGAAGTAAATTGTAGATTCAAAAACGTTTTGAAATGATTGTTTCCTTGCAAGAATGGTAAACTTTGAGACAAATTTTTCACCTTGTAGGATATTAATGGTGGTGAGTAGGAGGCTATTACTTAGTTATGAGAACATGTCACTTCTTTGCAAACTATTAATACAAATAAACAAGACACTTTTTCAAAGCTTCATGTTTAGTAGGGGAAAAGAACAAGCCATCCAAAATATGTAACATATATAAAATATAATAACAATAATCATAGTATTAATAAGTAGTGTTGTTAGCTAAATGTCTTAACATTTCATCAATGGTCATCAAGGTGCCTCTTAGGTTTATATATATATATACACACATGGGCCCTTTCATTGTATTCATAATTTATCAATCTACTTCTTTATATACATTCTTTTAGTATGGATTACACTTATTTATTTTATTTATGATGGATATTTGTAGTAAGAATTAGACTGGTTCTTTACATTGGTATCGAAACCTTGGTTCTGATATTGACCTTTGGCCATCAAACTTTTGGTTAAAATTTTGTTTCCCTTGGCAATGTCACTATAGGCCTTTGGATATTAAAATTTTCAATTTTCTTGGAACTTCAATCTTCGACCAAAACTTGGCCTTTGACCATTCGAAGTTAAGAATTATTCTTCTACCAAAAAATTGGCAATGTCACTATAGGCCTTTGGATATTAAAATTTTCAATTTTCTTGGAACTTCAATCTTCGACCAAAACTTGGCCTTTGACCATTCGAAGTTAAGAATTATTCTTCTACCAAAAAATTGGAAGAAATACCAAGGCATTGGCAATGTCACTATAGGCCTTTGGATATTAAAATTTTCAATTTTCTTGGAACTTCAATCTTCGACCAAAACTTGGCCTTTGACCATTCGAAGTTAAGAATTATTCTTCTACCAAAAAAATTGGAAGAAATACCAAGGCATATAGGTCATATTGTTGTTTGAAGAAACCAGGGTAAAAAGAAGAAATGAAAAAAAGAAAACAAAAATGACTGTCCGTGAATCATCAAACAGAGCACATAGAAACTATTGGTTCAATTTTTTTTTTTTAACTAACATAGCAGAGGCTATAATTCAAGATAGAAGAAGAGAAATTCTTGCATCTAGACATTCTCCCAGTGCTGTCAATTTCTATCCGTACCAGCTGTACAATCCTTCCGTACAACTATTTGAAAGATAGATTGCATTAAATAAAGAGTTGTACCATTCGTGCAATTTATCGAATTTTATTACACCACACGATTGATAATTAATTGAATTGAGTAAATTGTTGTACGGTCTCTTTGCAAGATCCGTACACATTTGTACCATTCCGTACTTATGTCAGTTAGTACAACCATCGATTAAAAAATAATTAAAGGCTGTGTCGTCGTTCCGTACCGCCCTGTCAAATTAGAAGTCGCGACTGGTGGCTATATTCGCACCAGTTCGAGTGGATTACAAACTAAGAGTTTAGTTTAAAAAAAAAATTAAAAATATTAGCAATGGGCCATATAAATGTGACTATTACGGGAAACAAACTAGTATTTATAAGGGCGAAAAGTTTTGATATTAACTAGTACTTATAAAGGGCGAAAGTCTCGATTTCATATGAAAGAGAAATAATAATAGAACCATAATATATTTCATATAAAATAATTAGGGAGAGCTATAAAGAGGTTAATTAGAAAGTTCCTTTGTTAAGGAAGTTCTGTTTACAAGATTAAGTAAATTATTAAAAAGTTTAATACTTTTTAAGATAACCGTTAGTTATTTATATAAGATAACCGTGGGTTATTTATATACAAAAAGTATGAGAGATTAAAACTATTAAGAGGATTATTTTTAAAGTAAAAGGAAGGTATTTAAAAAAAGTTTTAGAAAAGTTGTGAAGGTATTTTTAAATCAAAAGCAAGGGCTTTGGAGAAATATTCAAAGTTTTTAAAAAGTCAAAAATTAATAAAAAAGGTCAATTCATAAAGTTGCCAAGTAAATTACATAAAAAGTGTGGATCATATAATTATCTAAAAAAATAAAAAGGTTTGAAGGATTATAAAATTATTTTATGAAGTTTTTGTGAAGGTTTAAGTCAGGGATATAAAGGGAATTATTACCTTTTATTAAAATTGGAAGGTAATAAAGTAATAAAAAAATTAAATATTTTAATGGGTTAACAAAGAAAGATAATCTTTACTTCAAAGAATCTAATAAAAAATTTATTGCACAAATTGAATGAGATGACGAAATATCACGATTAAAAAATCATAATCAAAATTTATTAGTAAAAATCAAGAGCAAGAAGCGAGGGAATAAAAATTCAAAAAAAAGAAAATCAATGTCTCAAAGAGAAATTAACCGAAAAAAAAGGAAGAACTTTTACATTTACGACAACATAATCATGATTTACTAACACAAATTAAAAAATGTAAACATGATAAGAAGTCTTTACAAGAAGAGTTAATCACAAAACATCATTAATCAACAAAGAAATGATGATTGACCAAATAGAAAAATTATCAGACATTCGAATTCCGACATCAGAAAAAGGAACCAATACAGAGTCAGTCAGTATTCAAATTCAAAGGAATGCTTATATTGACAAATCACTACAAACATCAAAAGAAGATGGTTCCAAGGAAAATACACAAGAGATTAGGATGCCTTATCGTCGTCCAAATCACAAGAGTCGTTATGGAAAATGACAAGATAAAAAAATATAAACAATATTATTCTTACAAATAGACGGACTGCAAATTTGAAAAAGAAGAGAGACAATATCGACAATTTGTGTGGAAGCTGAAAATTAGAAGTTCCATCAAAACAATTGATCAACAAAAAATTCCAATAGAGATCAATTTGGGATGGATTGATTCACAATCGATGCAACATTTTTTCTTGAGAATTCATAAATCATATCATCTTGTTTCATCAAGTGTCATAGCTACAAGCACAAAAGATCTTGAGAAGACATTGTGATCCAGAACAAAAGTTAAAGGGAAGCCTTTCAGTAATTATGATTTGAGGACAAAACATTTTTAAGGGGAAGGAAATGTAACATATCTAAAATATAATAATAATAATTAATATTGTTAGCTAAAGGTCGTGACCTTTCATCAATGGTCATCATGGTGCCCCTTAGGTTTATATATATATATATATATATATATATATATATATAT
>CBVK0100670433.1:0-16127 GCA_900067695.1 Picea abies | reverse complement strand
CACCGAGATCTACACTCTTTCCCTACACGACGCTCTTCCGATCTCACGGCACCCTTGGAGCACGTAGTGCATCTTTATGGGCACGTCATGGAAGGAAAACAGAAAGAGGCGAGTGGCACCATTGGAGCACGTAGTGTGTCTTAAAGGGCACGTCGCAATTTTAACTGGTAAGTGAATAAACCTAGTCAACCTTAAAACAAATGATGTGATAAGTAAAGTTTAATGACTAGTTTTTTCCTTCCGAATTGTCACCAAGCCTAGTGAATTAAAAACCTAGGTTTGAGTATAACTTTCTCTTATGGGAGTTGGGATACCCAGCTCGGGTAATGAGTGGTAGCTCGACCTTGCAAGGTGAGTTGGGTGATATCATTTTCTATTATTTTGTGTGTGTCCCCTTTGCATCTCAAGGGGCTCAGGGGGGAGAAGAGTACCCCTAGCATTGGCTAGGAGGTACCAGTGAGGTCACATCGGTTGGAAAGCGAGAGCTGGACAGAGCCTGCGCTGGGTAATGACTTCAAAGCTTTCTCATTTGGCTATGGTACACATGTGTATATTTGTATTGAATGGTAGTTTAAATATTGTTCATGTTCCTTCAGTAATGTACTTCTACTATGTTAAAGTTTATTTTTTATTCAACATAACACTATATAGATATTTCATTTTTATCTTCAACAAATTATCTTGATGAGCCCAGATTTGTTTGATCAGAGAACTTAATGTCATCCCAACCTTATGCTTGTTGTATTTTGAATTGATTTCCCATGGAGAACCCAAACTCTGATTGCAATGACTTCTCTGCGTTTGTTTTTAATAATTTAATACGACGAAAAATTGTGTTTTTATCTTCTGTCCCTTAACCTTTAAGTTATTAGTCTGTGCTAGAGCAGTCGGCTAGGAGCCTAATAGACTATCTTCATGCCGGTGTTTAAGACTAAGATTTAAATGCCCTTCTTTCCTGTGCATGGATAATAGATGAAGGATACATTTTTTCTCAACTATCTATCCCTTACTTATCTCCGTGTTTTTCTTTATGATTAATCCTTGCATTCCTGTGAATGCGTATCTCTGTGTTTGATTGATTCATTGTTGAATGATTAATCCTTGCATTTCTGTTAATGAGTATCTTTGTGTTTGATTGATTCATTGCTGAATGATTATCACTGCGTTGAATGATTAATCTCTAAAGGATGAATCTCTAATTCCTTGGCTCCTGGCGAAAAGGGGAAAAATCATTTTTCTTGGCACTTTACCCAGCATTCAAACCACATTTTTCTTGGCATCTTACCCAACCTTCACACCACATCTTTCTTGGAGTTTTACACAACCTTTCCTCCCATTTTTTACACAACATTCTGGTTTGTATTTTCTTCTTCCTTAGTCACAGATCTTATTGTTATTTACGCAACAATATTATATTTATTAGACAACAATATCATGTATTCAATAAACTTGTGAATGGACTACACATTTAATATTTATTGATAGTGATTTTATATATTGGGTGGCTGCGAATTTAATAGATATAGACAATGATACGATTCATTTAATAGACAACTATGTCATGTGTTAATAGACATCGATTTCATGTATTAATAGACAACGATATCATTCATTTAATAGACAACTATGTCATGTGTTAATAGACAATGATTTCATGTATTGAATGGAAAACAATATCATATATACCAACAATATCATATTTAATAGGAAACAATATCATATATACCAGCGATATCATATTTAATAGACAACAATATCATATATACTAACGATATCATATTTAATAGACAACAATATCATATATACCAGCAATATCATATTTAATACACAACAATATTTAATAGACATCAATAATTAATAGACAACAATATCATATATAACAACAATATCGTATTTAATACAGAATAATATGAATAGAAAACAATATCATATATACCAGCGATATCATATATACTAGTGATATCATATTTAATAGAAGGCAATATCATATATACCAACAATATAATATTTAATAGACAACAATATCATATATACCAATGATATCCTATTTAATAGACAACAACATCATATATACCAACGATTATCAATAGAAATTACAACAATAGTTATTAACCGACAATGATATGGTTGCTGACGACGATTACCAATAGACACAACAACAATTATTAATCAACAATGATTTGGTTGCTAACAACGATTATCAATAGACACAACAATAGTTATTAATCAATAGCTAGATTGTTGCTGACAACGATTCCCTTAAATTATATTGTTAGATAGTGATATGTGTTAAGATAGTGTTACCCATAAATTATTTCTGTTAGTCAACGATATATTTTTAAGATAGGTTATCCCAACGATTGGGTTTTGGATATTCTTCATTTTATTCTTGTTTATAGCGTTGGAGAATGGATCATGGGGTAGCTAATTGCATACATTGATGCCTTGACTTAATGAATTTTCTGGTCCAAAAATTGCACCTATATTCCTTAATATCTTATGTCAATTATGGTTAAGAAAGCACTTGAATACTACTTCCATTATATAAAGAGTCAAACAGAAAATCCATGCACCTTAATTCTTAGATTTTATTCGATTTATTTCTATTTTGTAGTCTGGGAGACCTCCTCGAAAAGTGCCTCATAAGAAGACAAGAACTCCTTCGGTTAGTTTCACAATTTAATTTGAATGATGTCACCTTGCATCTTTTCGACTTGTTGATTGGGTGCTTCAGTATAGTTTTCGTGTATTTATTGATAGATGATTCAATCTATAGCATGAGGAATTTATCTTGGGTTAAAGGTATATATATTTTATGTTGTGCCATGGTTACTGTGATGCCTATCGCCATGTGACGACATGATTCTTGATGAGGGGATCATTGCGAGCCCTGATGGATAGATGTGAATGATAACCTGGTCGGAGTCTTGTTCTTCCCGATGTGGGCGTATTGTTCGTTGTAATTGATGTTGGTACTTGGTTTTGTAATGTCTTAATGCAATTGGTTTTACACTCCGTAGAGGTTTTTAGTTACTGGTCCTCGAAGCCGATGTGTCGGGTTGTTCATGTTATCCTTTAGTTTGTAGGCAATGTCTTGCTTGTGTCAGGCGAGTAGTCATTTTTATTTGTCTATTCATTATCGCATGGTTCATCCAGTTGCATGATGTTCTAGTATGTTGGGTCATTGTTGTCTATTCCCTAAATGCGTAAGTTGTGTTGATTAATTGTTGTTGTTGATTGACTTCCTGCATAAAACAAAAAAAAAATTGCACTTGCTTTGCATCGCATGTAGTCGTAACGACGAGGGTTGTTACAGACTTGAATTCATGTGGCAGTTGGTATGCCTTGACTTTGGTGAATGTGAAAATATATTGCGGTGACCTACATGAATGAGTCTTGTGGTGTAATTAGGAAGATTTTGATGCAGTTATGGAGGTGACTTGAGGATTTTTCTAACTCTTAGATGAGGTAACTTCGTGCATTGGTGCCTTAAACAAATTTGTTGGGTCAAGTGATGACTTAAAAGTCACAATGATAGTGCCATATTTTGGATGCTTGCGATGGTGCAAGGAAATTTTGTTCTAGGATATGGATGGAGTCAACAAAGAAGTCGACCAACAATTGTTGGGAGTTGACCTGAATGGGAAGAAAATAGACCAAGTGACTTGGGTGGTGTTCACTTTCCTTTGGTATGGGACATTGGATGAGGAAAAACATACCTTGGTGACTTGCATATGATTTTGGGATGACTCAGTGATCTAGAGTGGGTCGTTGATTGAGGTTGATAGGAGTATTGGTTTGAACTTGTATAAGGAATGAAAGTTTCTTCGGGGTTAATCTCTCTTCTTGAATCACTTTGGACATTTCGTTTAGACGTTTGAGAAGTGTGGGTGTGTTGAAACTTAGGTTTTCCAACATACTTAGTTGCAATGGGAAAATGAGTTTGGCTAGAGAGTTGAACATCACATATTTTGTGGATGTTGTTGAGGATATAAGTGACTTAAGTTGGGTGAGTATGTAATTTCCTTGACTAAAAGGGAACAAGAACCTTCACCCAAGTCCTCAAGAAGACAAAATGGTTGGTTTCCTTAGCACTCAAGAGTCACACTAGTTGGGAAAGTGGGTGCCTTGGGCATGTAAAAATTCCAAGGGGATTTCCAAAGCATGAGGAAAAGAAAAAGGTTGGGTGCACCAAAGAGGTTCAGGCACATTGCCATGAGTGCACCGAAGGCTTGGGCATTCCAGTGTCAAGGGACACAAAGGTTGATGAGTGCATGGGTTCATTTGGGAACATGGATCCCTGAAGGAGCACATTATTTTGTTTGGGTGTGTTGTTCCGTGAAGGGGCATGATCCACCCAAAGGATTTGATGATTTGTTAAGGTGACATTTGGAGTCCATATAAAATAACAAGGGCAAAAAACCAAGAAGGTACGAGGAAGAGAGATTGATCAACACTAATATTCCAAGGAATATTTAGAAAAGGAATTGTGCTACCTTGAGGTGATTATGTGGACAGAGTTGGGGAAACCTTCTTTGAGTTGAGTTTAGTAGTAGGTAGGGTGACTTTGGATCTTAGGGAAGTCTTGTTACAAGTTTGGGTGAGGTGTGCTATGAGATAGAACTATAGGTATATATGAAGTCTTGTGACAGATAAGAGACAAAGAGTTTGTGTTGGGAACATATCTAGTGTGTACTACAGAAGTTTCAAAAGTTGTTGTGATGGATGAATCTTGGGGTGAAAAATATGTGTACGAGTGCCTTTGTGAGGTAAGGTGACTTGTGCGACCCGAATTGTTAGTGCTCATATTGTAACTATTTCACGATAATAATAATTATCTAGGTTTTAGACACATCTTGTGTCGCCCAGACTATATTTGTGTGTCTCCTATTTGTTCCACAAGTGTTCTCCTCATTTCATGGATGTATGCTTAAATGATTAAATCCTAAGACTGTTAACAAATTGTCTAAGTATACAAGTGAGTTGCAATATAGTAGGAATGTGAATCACTTGTAGCCATGAATAGAGTATGGTTATGATCTAGGTGAAGAGGTGTAGTCCAGAAAAAGTATTCTTAGTGTTTCCAAGCAACCAAGTGAGAATCGTTGTGATGCCACACGTCCTCAGGAGGTGCACAATTGTAAGATTGGGGTAGGCATCATGTGGAGATGTGACACCATTCATAATATATAAATAAAATATTAAAAATATAGTTTACCATAAAATATAAGGGAGACCTTTTGCATGACTTGAAATTGTCCCGAACCGTCTTAACAAACATGTGTTATCAACCATCCTAACAAGCATCTGTTAATTTATTTTGATTTCATGAAAGATTCTATGGATTAGAAGGTATATAGTATATGTGGTCTAGATTGAGAATAGTGAAACATCACATTAAATCCCATTAATTCACTTATGGGTAAGTGTAAGAAGTTCACGGTTGAAAAAGTGGCAAGCCATGCAATAGGAATGCACACTCGAAAGAACGGGTGTGTCTTCTTAGGAATGCACATGTTGGACCTCGACCAAGTTTTGAGGAAACATTGATCAGGTTTGACAACCTTTTTAGACTTTGACAGGCTGGTCAAAGATGGAGCGCCCAGGCGAAGCTGAGATCACAAGATCTCACTTGATTTGTGGACCCAACAAGGGGTTCATTAGGGTTTTGTATTAGGGTTTATGGGATGTCGACCCATGGGTTTACCCATGACTAGGCCTCTTTTTAAATGTAAAAGTATAAATAAGTAAGAATGTAATGTAGAAAGGAGTCGATAGGTTGCAAGGCTAAGTGCAAGTAGTTTTGGGTTGCTTAGTGCAACACGATGTGTATGTAAGAATTTGTGCTTAGAAGAGGAGTTGGCTTTGTGCCTTGACCTGATTTTGGGAAGGTGGATCTAGTGCTTAGTGTGTAGATCACATGTCTGGTGCGAAGCTTGTCTTTGTGGCTCAATGCACATGATCAAATGAATGTAAGAGATTGAATCCTAATAAATAAGAAGAAGCAGTTGGTGGACGTAGCCCCACACTGGAGTGAACCATGTATATCATGTGTTGATGGTTTTCTTATGCTATGATGTTTATGTTTTGAATCTACTTAATGCATTGATTTTTATGTATGATAGATACATCTATGAATGATTAGTTCTTTATCTATGTTGAACATACTAGATCTAGCGTATGATGCTAAGTGCGATGTGTATTTGGTCATTGTTACTGCATTGATCTATCTTTAGGGTTTGTTCTATGATGTGAATGAAGATGATAAAGTAATGCATGTTGTTCTTAAGTAATCTGTGTAGTAATTGTAATCATAGATCTGTGTCACAGCTTGGTTACAGACACCTAAGTCCTGTAATCCCCTCTACCTCTACCTCAGGTGAGATTTCACCTGCTTCGCAGGTGTTTCCGAAAGGGCCGGTAGTTAGTTTTTTGTTGGTGCGTTGTTGAAGTGTTGAACTCTGGGTCTACCCCTATGCCAATAAATGGTTCTGTTGTGAGGACATGAAACTATGATTGTTGGGAACTTAAGTAAAGAAAAGAGAAGCTTTGTGCATAGATCAATTGTTGTAGTGTGAAGTACTCTACTTGACTCGCAAAATCTCTATGCTAAGAATGAAACCCAATTTGAAGAAAAGAGGTAAGATCTTGAAAGAGGTAAAGACTTCTTCTTTGATAAGAGTAAGATAAGTGGAAAATTTTGTTTCGAAAGCATGAATCTAGGTATGTTTGATAGATTTTGTCCTAGTCTGAAAGCTAGGGTACAGTTAGAAGAAAGAGTTGATCTGAATAAATCTGATAAAAGTAGAGAAAGATATGTTACTCCTATGCATAGAAATAATTTTTGGACTAATAATTGGATGTAGGAATCTAGAAAGATGTTTTTTAGATTGCAGGTCCAACACTGTGATCCTAGTGTGTAGTACATGAGAAGTTGGGGAACTTACAAGAGAAAGAGAGGATTGACACTATTTGTTGGTGCAAGTCCTATTTGTCTTTGTTGTAAAGTTGTAAAGTCCTATTTGTCTTTGTTGTAAAGTTGTTGGTCATGAAGTTGAGGATTGTCCAAGAATGATTGCTAAAGTACAACAAATGAGAACGAGACAAGAGAACTATGAAGGAAGTGAAGAAAATAAGAGCATGTTATAGAATCATGAAGGGAAAGAATCGGAGAAAGTTAAGACTACATTAGTACAGTTAAAAGAAGCAAAGAATGATTACAAAGATGTTAGTTTACTAGAGATCATGAAAGAAAAATAACTTATAGATACAATAATAGGAGACTTCGACATAGACTGTGTCTTGGATGAAGAAACAAAAGTGAATATTATGACATAAAGAACTTTGGAAATTTTGAGAAAGCCTACTATAGTTGGGAAGAATAGGTTTATTCAAAGGAAAGATGATAACCTTATGTGGAAGAATTACTAATGTACATGTTATCATCCATGAACATCGACTGAAGAGGAATTTGGAGTCATTAGGTTTGTTGAGAACAACACCCCTTTCCCTCTTTTGTTAGGAAAGACTTGGATTGAGAAGGATCATATCGGAAGGAAATAAGAAGAAGAAGCTATAGAAAAGAAAAAGAAATAACTAAGGGATTTAATATCTAGAAAAATAGATCGACTAATAGAAGAACAGGAAGTTGAGTCGAAGCAATAGAAGGCAAGAGAATTAGCTATTGAATTTGAAAAAATGCAAGAAGGTTTGAAGGACCTATCCATGCGAGAAGAAAGTACATCCATATAGGAAGTGGAAAGGGAAGGGATATTACCTTTGAACCCTTTGAGATCACATCAACAACGCGAAGTTACTACGCTAGGAAAAGATAGGAATAAGAATGGAAAAAGGAATCCAGAAACAGTTAGAGAGACTCAGATCACAGGAAAGAAGGCAAGGAACCTCAGTAAGAAGAAATCCAACTTGGAAAGACTACAGGAAGTTACAAATAACAAATGGAAGACTTCACAGGAGGTAGGTTTGCAGGATCTGAACCTCGTCGGGACAACAGAACCACGCAGAATGGAATTTTTCCTCGACGAAGCTATATGACCATTGGAGGTGCCCTGACTGTTAGAACGATGCTCTAGAACGGATATGAAACACATTTATGGGTGAATATACTGTGTCTGGGATGAAAAGTGGAGACTTATGAATGCCTCACAGAAGATCGAGAGATGAGGAAATTGGAAGTGCAGCTACATGAGGCACAACAACAAGCACTGACAGTTCAAGCACAGATGAAGTCACTCACTACAGTTGAGAGAATGAAGAGATCACAAGAACTGCGTGTGGGCTAGCAACATATTACTTCCATCGAGGGCAGAGTAATGGAAGTCACACAGAAGCTACAACCGATGAAGGAGGAAGCCTCCACGGTGTTTGAAGAGATCGAAGGACAAGGTTCGCAACTGCACCAAGTGGTTGCGACAATGGAACAATGCCTGGAAGGGCCTGTTACAGAGAAAATGATCTAAGAGTTCGTTGAGCAGGAGGATCAGGAGAAGAAACAAGTTGAGGCAACTCGAGCTAAGCATGAGGCCTTTGAAGCAATGTTGCCCAGATCTGAGTGACTCGAGACGAGTCACAGGTGAGTGTTGGGAGATTTTTCTCCCTCGACCAAGTTTTGAGGAAACATTGGTTAGGTTTGACCACCTTTTTGGACTTCGATAGGCTGGTTGAAGATGGAGCACCCAGGAGGAGCTGATATCGCAGGATCTCACTTGATTTGTGGACCCAACAAGGGGTTCATTTGGGTTTATGCAATGTCAACCCATGGGTTTACCCATGATTATGCCTCTTTGTAAATGTAAAAGTATAAATAAGTAAGAATGTAATGTAGAAAGGAGTCTATAGCTTTCAAGGCTAAGTGAAAGTAGTTTTGGGTTGTTTAGTGCAACATACTGTGTATGTAAGGATCTGTGCTTAGTAGAGGAGTTGGCTCTGTGCTTTGACCTGATTTTGGGAAGGTGGATCTGGTGCTTAGTGCGCAGATCACCTGTCTGGTGCGAAGCTTGGCTCTATGGCTCAGTGCACAGGATCAGATGAATGTAAGAGATTGAAGCCTAATAAATAAGAAGAAGCAGTTGGTGGATGTAGCCCCACACTGGGGTGAACCACGTATATCATGTGCTGATGGTTTTCTTGTGCTATGATGTTTATGTTGTGAATCTTCTTAGTGCATTAATTGTTATGTATGATAGATAGATCTATGAATGCTTAGTGATTTATTTATGTTGAACATGATAGATCTAACATATGATGCTAAGTACGATACATGTATTTGGTCATTGTTACTATGTCGATCTATATTTAGGGTTTGTTCTGCGATGTGAATGAAGATGATAAATAATGCATGTTGGTCTTAAGTACTCTACGAAGTAATTGTAATCAGAGATCTATGTCCTAGCTTGGTTACAGACACCTGAGTCTTGTAACCCCCTTGTCTCTACCTTGGGTGAGACTTCGCCTGCTTCACAAGTGTTGCTGAGAGGGCTGATAGTTAGGGCTTTGTTGGTGTGTTGTTGAAGCATTGAACCCTGGGTCTGCCCCTGTGCCAACAACACACATGTTCCTAAAGCCTTAGGTTTGGAGGCGACCAAACCTCTACGAAGCATGCCACATATGCTTAGTGGAAAAAACACATGCTCGTTCTTAAGAATGCATGGCATTCTTAGGAATGCACACGTGTTCCTATTGATATTATTTTAAAAGAAGCCATGAGCAAAATTTGTGGTAATTGTGCACAAACCATACTCATGTTTCTACTCTTATTGAGTGAATTGATGAGCTAGAGAGGAGCTATAGAGGGAGGATATTGTCCATGTATGTTTAATTTATCATATTTTAACTCAATTTAGTCATTTCCAATTTATTTGTTTGCTTCCATGAATCAAAATTAAAAAAAAAATTGTAATTTTTGTATTATAATTAAAAAACCAACCTAAGTTAGATGCCATTGCTTTTAAATTACAACATATATAATATAATAGAACCCCAAGACAATGTAAACCACTCAGAAAAAAACCAAGAATATTAAAACCCCAACCCACCACAACCATCCAATGTAAACACTCACATTTGAGAGGGGTTGGATATACTAAGAACCCTTGAGGAAAAATTAAGGGACAATAGAGAGCCTAGTAGAGTCTCCTTGGCCACTTATTTGGAAATCATTGTGAATTCCATTGCAAGTCCCCAAGGGAATTTGACCTCTATTTCTGATTATAGGGAAAGAATGTATGAGTACTACAACACTGATTTAGACAAAAACCAAGTGAATGAGCTGGGAATTTCAAAACCACAAATATTGTCTACTTTTGGTGATCTTAGAACTAAAAAAAAACTACCATTGAACAAGAAACACATCTCCATTGACTAGTGTATCCATCCCTAGATTATTCAAAATTGGATGGATATGCAATATATGGTTTTTGATAAACCTTCCTGCAATAACAGGGAAGTGCCCTTATATATTATGAGAAAATTATGGCCTCAATTTATTATGGGTGGGTCTAGAGTTCACATAGGACCGAGAGCATGCCAGGTGTGACCCCGTGTCAAGTCCTCGTCCCCCTAGGTGAAGGCCTAACCCTATGATTCAGGTGGATATTGGTGGCCACCGACCTATTCCACTGGTTAGAAAAACATTCTTCCACCTTGGAAGTTTTTTTTCTAGTTTTTCAATCTTGAACTTCTAGGGCCATTTTGAGGCCCTAAACAACGTTTTTATGGCTCTCCACAGTCCAATTGTAGAAAGTGTCAGAGTTTGATGACAACATGTGTAGTCCTTGGATAGAACTTTCCAACGGGATATCGTGTGCCCCAAATGGAGATCGTATACCAAAGTTACACCCCTGAGAAATTGATACACCAAACTACCCAAAACGGGGTCCACAAAATTGTTGGCTTTTCATCTTCCGGGGTTAGGGTTTTGGATTTTCTTTATGATAAAAAGGCCTTTGAAGCCTCATTGTAAAATTATCTTCTTATGAATGTGAGTATCCTTCACATCTCTTTTCGGAGATAAGCTATCACCATTCTATTGAGTCTTTCACCCTGTATTTTTACAGTCTTTGTACATTTTTGCTCATTAATAGAAATTGTGTATCTATTTTTACACTCTTTGTATCTATGTGTTTATGGTTGCATCTATGATTCAATTTCATTATATTATTTGATATACAAGATATCTTTGTATATATTTGTGTTATATCTTCTCTCTCACTTTGTGTCGAAAATAACATGGATCAGTGGTATCAAAGTAGGTTGCTCTTGATCATTTTTCAGTGCATTTCCCCAACAAGGTCTGAGCATAGAAAGTGGGGTCTCGAGCTTATCTCTGTTGAGGAAAATCATTCTTGCACGCCCAAGAAACCCTCCATGGCGGAAAAAAAGAAAAACGATGCAGAAGAAGATTCTATCAATTTGTTGCTTGAGCAGGCTCTCATGCGATAGAGGGACGAAATGATGGAGAATTTTTCCCACATCCTTCAATGCTTGTCGATAACAACAGAAGATTCTTCATCAAGTGACCACTTTGGATGAATCTCTCCTTTCAAGGTACAAATTAATTTTGGTATTCCCGTATTTGAAGGTCAGATAGATGTGAATGTCATAGACAAATGGTTAAATCTGTTAGAAAATTATTTTTCTATTCACAATTTTTCCGACAGGGAAAAGATCACCTTCACGCTCGTTAAGACTCTACCCCATGTCAAACATTAGTGGCAAAATTACTGGAAAAAAAGTTCCATAGAGGAATCTATGGAATATAGATGTGATCCCTTGTTCCTTGATCATATCCTTGTTCTTAGAAAACTCATCATTAGTAGTGTTTGAATAAAATTTTATTTAAGCACTTCATACATGTTTTTTTTCTTCAAATGTAAGATTACTTAGTAAAATGTTGTATTAGTAGAGAAAATAAAAGTGTTTGGTTCTTTCAATATTTTGATCAACCTTTTGTTGTGATTTCCTTGTAATTTCTAATGAATACAAGAAGCATCACTTGTAATAGACCTAACCAATCCTAATGCTCAATCAATGGTCGGGATGGTACGGGACTTAAAAGTTTCCTTCCCCAACTCAACAACTAACTTTAAAAACAATTGTGAATTCCCCTTCTCTTGAACAAGGCTAAAACTAAAATCCTTTTTCCATATCAATCTTTCTACTTGAATTCTCGCCACACCCAGCTTCTCGCCCGTCGTTGTGAACAGTCTCTTTTTGCTTATTGTTGTCAGTCTGTTCTCGCGTCTTGTTCTTGTTACTTGTGCTGTGACTGGTCACACTATTGACAGTGCTCTCAGTCTCCTGAGTCTCTCCACCTTCAGATTCTAGCGCGTTGTTGTGATCAGTCTCTTCTTCTTGCTTCTTCTTGTTGTTAGTTGAGCTATGATTGGTGACACTAATCGCCATGCTCTCCGTCTCTTGATTCTCTAGGCACTCAGATTCTCGCGTGTTGTTGTGACGAGTCTCTTCTTCTTTGTTATTGGTGTCAGTTTCGTCTTCTTGCTTATTGCTGTTGTTACTGGTCACACTAATCACAGTGCTCTCCGTCTCCTGATTCTCTCCACAGTCAAATTCTGGCGCGTTGTTGTGATCAATCTCTTTTTCTTCTTATTGCTTTCAGTCTCTGCTTCTTGCTTCTTGTTGTTGTTACCTGAACTGTGACTGGTAACAGTAATCTCAGTGCTGTCGGTCTTCTGATTCTCTCCACAATCAGCTTCGCGCCCGTTGTTGTGCTCAGTCTCTTCTTCTTGCTTATCGTTGCCAGTCTCTTCTTCTTGCCTCTTGTTACTTGTGCTGTGACTGGTGACACTAATCACAGTGCTCTCAGTTTCCCGATTCTCTCCACTTTCAGATTCTCGCGCGTTGTTGTGATCCGTTGTCGTTACTCCAGCTCCTGAAGCTACTCTCCGTCACGTCCTCCTTTTCTACTTGCTGCCTCTGTTGTTGCTCATGTTGACCCTGCTGTTCTTGGTCATGATTATGTGGCGGTGATGGTGATGGTGGCCTTTTTATCACTACTCCCACTTTTCTTCATCTGGGCAGTGCAATCTCTTGGAGAAAAGAAGTCCTCCAAACGTATTTTTTAAATATATCCAGCATTTTTTCGCCCTTCTCCTTTTCAACCTGCAGATTCATTCATTCATATGCATGACCGTCATACATTCAGTAATTTTTTTAGCTATCTATACGATCATTTTCAGAGCTGGAATGGAATACAGAGGACATTACAATATAAATACATGACAAACCACTAATTCACCTGCTGAGCATCTCGACTACATATAATTGATCGGTTTTCATTGCTTTCCACAGTAATATGGAGGATTTGTTTGAAAGGAACATCTTTTATCATGTGCCATTTCACAGGAAATTTGCTTTTCCGGTCCCAAAACGCTGTTCTCACTCCGAAATTCTACAGCCCCGACCATTTCAGCCACCCCACAGAAATTACCGCTTCCGGTTACCTGCTTGCGTACGCACACCGAGATTAGATGCTATTCTTGAAATACGGGTATTTTTATTAAAATGAATTATTGACAATGACTTGAATGAGATAAAATCCAAAGAAACACTCACCGAAAAAAATAAGAATATAGGGCGATTGGAACTAGAAGCACCAGATGTACCTCCTTCGACCCTTTGCTCGACCGACGCAGCTTCAGAGTAAGCGGCATTTAATTTTCGATTTCCCCGGAGAGTGCTTGTCCAGACTCCATGTCTAATACTGCTAAGGACGTGCTCTTTACTGTAAGATTTGATAACAAAAAACTTGGCATTGGCATATCGAGTGATAAATCCATATTTTGTGTCGGCCTTGCAATGTCAGGAATAAAATTCGGGTGGCCCGAAGGTCGGAGTATATCTCGACCGTCTATTGAGAGGGACATGTGGATTACAGATCCATCCCTTTGCCAGTTCGACATTCATAGGTTTTGGAGTGTTTTATTGTGGAAATATCCGAATCCCATAGCCCGAAGAAAGTGTGAACGATCGATCTGAGGTGGACAGTATCCATCCAATATGAACGTTCAGGTGATTCATGTTGTTGTTGGTTAGGACTCCCGAAGCCCAGAGTCCTAAGCCCAGAGTCCTAAAATATTTGAGAGCCATAGATCTTGGCAGGGAGTTGGGACCGTCGATTCCCATATCTTTTCAAAGGTTTGTGAGTTCGTTGTTCGGAGTTGAGGTGTTGTATTATTCAAACTCCTGAAGCCTAAAGATTTGGATCTTTGAAGTAGCACGTTGTGTTAGGCGCTTGGTTTTAAGGCCGTGGTCACATGTGATTTCCGCCGAAACAAAGGGCTAGAGAACAAATTTGATTTTAAAGGTGAAATGCGCTAGAAGAAGTATTCCACTGGAGTTTGGATCTGTACGGATTGATGACCTAGAGATCAACAAGGGGGTTTAAAGGGCCTATGTGAATTCAATAGGGATTCAACAGGGATCCAAGGGATAATTAATTTTTGCAGATGAATGATCCTAGACTGGGAGGTCGCACGAGCCCTTGGTGAGGGAGGGGGTTTGCATCATGTTAGCATTGGTATTTTCCCGAGAGGCATGGACGTGTGTCTAGATGATGATAAAAAATGATCTGGTGCACATTTGGGGTTTGAATTTTGTTTTCACCGATGCATGGGTGGCATGAAGTTGAGCAATGGAAAGGCGAGAGGATGGCGACATAAATGTTGGGATAGAAAAAATGATTTTTTTTTATTGTGTAGTTGAAAATATTTATTGCATGTAAATGGGAATACAACTGTAATCCCTAGCTAGGCATATGTACCCCTGGTAACTTATTGGTAAATCTTAGACATAGAGCTAGGTGATAAGGGGGAGCATGCAAGATTCCTAGATAATATAGTGATAAAATTTGAGGGGGGTAGAGTCTTGAGGTGAGAGTGGATACTCACTTGGCCACTTTGCCCACATTTGGTCATGGGAAACCCCAAGTCAAGTTTAAAGGGGGGAACATTAGGTTAAAATTGACTCGGTGAAAGATTCAAAGTTGTTAGGTAAACAATGGCGGTTTCAAGCACATAGTATTGGTGAATCATGATTATATAGCCCGTGGATGGCATGTAATGAAATACTTTAAAAAGATGGTGATACTCCATTGTAATGTGTCAATATTTGAGTGGTGAAGGATCACTTGGTTGAGGCTAGGAGGTTGTTTGGCTTGGCTAGGTTTGTTTAGGGAGCCAATAGATCTATTAGTTAGTTTTTCTCAGTTTGGGTTTCCATGATAAGTCTCGTGCATGATTTATGTGTTGTGTTGTTGCTGATTTATTATTTTATTTCTTCTGCATGTTTTTTTCCTCTCATCGAGGGCATTGTAGGCAATTAGTTGCATCATATTTATGGTGCACAAGGCCTTTAATCTCTTTTAGCACAATGTATAGTCATGAACTCAAAGAAATCGAATTCATCTTGAGGAGACATGAGGAAATTATCCAATCCAATAGTCGGGCCATGATACTACTTTCTACAAAGTTGGAAGAAATGGAGCTAGTAATAATCACTCATAACACCAATGTCATGGCTCTCATACACCTATAGAAGAAAATATTTGATAAATTGGAAGAGGAATGTGACAGGTTGTGTGCAATGGTTCCATCGATGCATTTAGATTCACTTTCTTTGGCTTCCAACAACCTAAGATCTGGACTACAACAAATCAAGGAGGAAGACATTGTAAACCAAAATAGGGACTCAATGGACATTGAGGAACCAAATCCACCTCATTCATATGGGGGAGAAGAAGAACATGGTAGTGTTCAAACTTATTTTCATGAATGTTTTCCAAAAATGTATCTATTTTGGGTTAGTATATCAAGGTAGCTACTAGGGTCACCTAGAATACTGGTGTAGAATCAAAGTTTACAGACAGTATGTCATGTATCCCAGGTGCAATCCCATTTATAATATATAAAAATGATCTTTATGTTTATTCTAAAGAAGCATAGACTTACATTTAAGTGGTCCCAGTAAACCCTATTTTAAACCATTTTATACTAATTCAAAGTTTTCAAAGTTGTGGGTATCCTTTTCAATTGATTAATAAATTAAAAATTAAACAATAGTAATAAAATCAATCATATATATATATATAT
>CBVK0100670432.1:0-16127 GCA_900067695.1 Picea abies | reverse complement strand
ACCAAGATTTATAGTAATTTATATAATGCTATAACACTTTTTACTTAAAGAATAGTATAAACACTTATTTAAATTTTATTCAATATTATTTTTAAAGTTTTTAAATGTAGATTTGAAATTTTGGAATTTTGATTTTGTTTATGATAATAAAGATTTGTATCTAGAAATTGATCATTCTTGACTCTAGAGTTAAAATGGATATATACTTGTATATACTATTTTATATTAATATTAATAAATAAACTATAAAAAATTTAAATATAGATTTGAAATTTTGGAATTTTGATTTTGTTTATGATGATAAAGATGTATCTAGAAATTGATCATTCTTGACTCTAAAGTTAAAATGGATATACTTGTATATACTATTTTATATTAATATTAATAAATAAACTATAAATTAAATTTATGATATCTATCCTATGATATTAATATTAAATGTCGTATTCATTATTAATATGTGATAATGTTTTGTTAAATTTTATTCAATTAATTATTTATATTTTATTTTATTTTTAAGGCTCTGAGGCCTATTAGGTAAACATTTAAGTGTCTGAGACTTATTAGGTAAACATTTAAGGGTGTCATATACATGTTAAGTAAACATTTATTAAGGCTGTCATATACATGTTAAGTAAACATTTAAGGTTGTTAGGTAAACATTTAAGGTTGTCAGAACCGTCCAAGGGCCTCGCTTTAAGTACTTAATAATAATAATAAAATAGACAAACAAACCTTGGATATGCTAGCATATCAAACATTAGGATAAATTTAGCTAGTAGAAAATGCTAAGACAAACATTCAAACTAATGCTAGCATTAATTCACCTTCAAGCAATGCATAAGAAAATATATGATTCAAAAAGACGATTTATTTACCTAACACTTCCATCATATAAATTTTGCACCCAACAATTCCGCCATATACATGAGACTGAGTAATTTATAGAATATTATAATATTGTACCAAGATTTATAGTAATTTATATAATGCTATAACACTTTTTACTTAAATAATAGTATAAACACTTATTTAAATTTTATTCAATATTAATTTTTAAAGTTTTTAAATGTAAATTTGAAATTTTGGAATTTTGATTTTGTTTATGATAATAAAGGTTTGTACCTAAAAATTGATTCTTCTTGACTCTAAAGTTAAAATGGATATATACTTGTATATACTATTTTATATTAATATTAATAAATAAACTATAAATTAAATTTATAATATCTATCCTATAATATTAATATTAAATATGGTATTCATTATTAATATGTGATAATGTTTTGTTAAATTTTATTCAATTAACTATTCAAATTTATTTGGCCTGTTAGGTAAACATTTAAGGCTGTCAGAACCGTCCAAGAGCCTCACGCTGTGTAAACATTTAAGAAAGAATGCATGTGGCAGGCTTTACGTACGTTAAGTACTTAATAATAATAATAAAATAGACAACCTTGGATACGCTAGCATATCAAACATTGGGATAAATTTAACTAGCAGAAAATGCTAAGTCAAACATTCAAACTAATGCTAGCATTAATTCAACTGCAAGCAATGCATAAGAAAATATATGTTTCAAAAAGACCCGATCAAAAAGTTGGATATGCTAACATATAAAACATTGGGAATAGTGAAGCAGGCAATAAGACCTTCAATCTGTTATCCAATCAAATCATGACATATATGGTATTTTTTATTATATAAAAATCAATGTTTTTTGTTCTCTAATTCCAACATTAGATATTATGCAAATATTTGTGATCAAAAGACAAATTAATACAAGGTCAACGAATTATCAACAAGAACTAATAAATTTATAATGCATTTTATCTCAAATTTAAATTCTAGAGTCAGTCCTTAACTAATTGTAGTTTATAAATAAATAATATATTTTTAGTTATTCAAATGTATCATGGCCAAAGCCAAATTATCCCTCTATATAGGAGGGGGCATTATTAGATAAACTTTATTATTAATAATAAAGTTTATCTAATAATGCCTCCCCTTCCCACCTTTTATAGGGGTGGGAGGAAGACATTATTAGATAAACTTTATTATTATAATAAAGTTTATCTAATTATGCACCCCATCCCACCCTCTATATTATGATAGATTTCAAGAGAGGGTGGGAGCGGGACATAATTAGATAAACTTTATTATTATAATAAAAAAATTCTAATTATGCCCCTCTTCCACCTCTATATTATGATGGATTTCAAGTTATTAAAATATATCATTTTATATAAATTGTAATATAAAAATAAGTTTATAATGCATTTTATCTCAAATTTAAGTTAATTTAAGTTTTAGAGTTAATCCCTACCTAATTGTGTATACTTTATTCATCTCTACCAAAACATGGAATATAATTTTCAAGGAGTTCGTCCCTACCTAATTGTGTATACTTTATTAATCTCTACCAAAACCTGGAATATAATTTTCATTTGACTTGAGCTTTAAATTTTTAAATTTTATTCATTCTATTTTTTTTTATTGGATTACCGAGAGAAACATTTAATATGAAAATTTTCTAAATTTTCTAAAAATGCCATGAGTTTCCACATACGAGTTGACTTTTGTGCATAGAAAAACATAAACCAATACTTAGAAAAACAAAATCAAGTGTTCAAGTCAATACTTCCTGCATATCTTTATCAAAGGTAGTGGGTAGGTAATACTCTGATCTCTCCCTCACTCAAATAGAAGCTGCATTTAAGATACGGCAATATAAATGTGATAAAAGTACAGAGGAAAATATCTATTCTCATGCAATCCACTGCAGCATAAGTTGAAAAAACATTCTACAATAAGTGAAGGCCATCTAACTGAAGTATTCCATCTGGTGGAGCATATAAGCTAAGAACAGGGTTTAACAATTGTGCTTTATTCTTATGAGCAAACACAGAACATGATTTGGCAACAACACTTGATCTCCACATCGGCGACACAGTATACTCCAACTGAAATGTTACAGAAGCATGACATGTATATTCCGTTTCCTTGGCACTATCCAAAAATACCTGTTGGTTCACAAATATTACCTTTAAAACTTTAATGTTATGCTTGTAACTAATTACTCAGTTGTATGGTTCTTATGTGCCGGCTTGATTCTGAAATCTTGCACCTTCCAACTTCAGAATTAACTTCTAACTAAAGATCCTAACATGTAACCCTCTAAAATTGCCAAACCACAACGACAAAGAAACACATCTATAAAAGCTAAGTAGGTCAAATTACAGGCACAGTCGACAATTATTTATGAAGCATGCACTAATCAATTAGGTTCAAAAAAGCTACTAAATAACAAACTACAACAGCTATATTAGGTTCAGCTTGGCAATTGCCTCAAATCAGACGTCGTCCAAATAAATATTTGATATCAGAAATCACATATACAAATTCTCATGTATTGAAGGCAAAAGATGCATCTATGAGTAACTGAAATTTTATCTCAGCTTCTAAATTCTAACCACATGGCAATCTAAGATCATCGGTATTCAAAACCATATCATTCCTGTGACAAAACAGTAGGCATCAGGGGCAATAATATAAGTCTCACCTAGCAGCGCAGATTATTGCAAACGACATAGAAAAAGATTATATTGTGACTTTGAAAATACAATTACAGGGCTGATTGCACGATAAATCTGTTTATTCTTTCAACCTGAAATGAGATTTTTCATCATCTTCATTTACAAATGTTTTTGAAAATTCTCGAGCAATCATGCTTCTTGAAAGGATTAACATTTGCACATTCTTAGAGTTCACAAGGACAGCAATTGGATGCAAGTAACATGGGACACGGCTGGTATATTGTTGAAAATATTCAGTAAAATCGTGTGCAATATACAGCGTCTCTCTCCCATACCAAGAAAAAATAACAAATTATTTCCAGTCACACTAAAATTAATCCATAATGGGAGGGCTTTTCATTATAGATATTTCCAGGAAAATATTTAATCCAGATTGTATTGCCGACATCTCTCAATTAGGAGCGTGGATGATAAGCAACTCCAAAAGGCTGCACCCAAGCTTCACTGGACATACATGTGCAGCTGAGATGAATATTCCAAATATTGGAAAGAATACAAACTGGCCAAAAAGAAACACACTTGATTCAAATTCACCGGGACTTTGCACAAGTCTAATTCTGTGGATGTGCTTGAACATGAGCTTGAAGAGCCTGCCCTTTAGGAGGAAGCATGGCTGCCATTGCACGCAATCCAAGAGTGATCTCTGTGAAAGTGGGTCTCATAGAAGGGTCTGCAGACCAACAACTCTCCATTAATGACCTCCACGAAAGATCACACCCCTTAGGGATAGGTGGCCGCAAAGTATTGTTGACTATGCCACCTGCAAAATATCCACAAAGCACTTTTACGTTGGCAGAACTTTCCAGAAATTTACTGAATTACACATATCACACCTCCATCTCTAGCTACAACAAATACAGGAATATGGCACTACAGTCTACAAGGTTCATGGTCATCATTACAATGAACAAGGACATACCAATGATTGCCCCATAATGCATATTGGCAGAACATATCACATATCACACCTCCATCTCTAGCTACAACAAATACAGGAATATGGCACTACAGTCTACAAGGTTCATGGTCGTCATTACAATGAACAAGGACATACCAATGATTGCCCCATAATGCATATTGGCATAAGGCTCCTCTCCAGTGAGCAGCTCCCACATTACAATGCCAAATGAAAACACATCAACCTGGAAAGGAAAAAATATACCAGATAATTTGAGGTCTAAGTTAAGAAATTCAAAAATGAGCACTCATATAATAAGAGATAAAAGCATTTTGTAATTTTTACCTTTTCAGAAACCATACTGCTGCTGCCATTTAACAGCTCTGGAGCCATCCATGGAAGGGTTCCTCGCACACCACCAGAAACTAATGTTCGGTGTTTAATTTTCGACAGCCCTAAATCACCTACCTGCAGAAGATTGTGTATGGAACTATAGATTGGTACAAATTATATGCGACTCTGACAAATCAAAATGGAAGTTTGCCTGGAGGCTAGCACTCATCTCTACCCAGACATCACAGGTTAAAACCCACCATAGCCAACATCACAATCCACAGTAGCTAACTCCCAAAAAAACAAGCATTTTTACCTTGCATATAGGACGTTGAGGATCTCTCATGTTTACCAAGAGATTCTCACATTTCAAGTCAAAGTGCACAATATTCTTGCCGTGTAAGTATTCCATCCCAAAAGCAGCATCCATCGAGATTATCAAACGCTTCCGATGATCAAATGTCCTGCAAAAATCGGTACTTAATATTAGCATTCTGTTGTGCAAGGAATTTATCATTTTCCCCTTCTGTTTGGCAGTGTGAAGGCATGAAAAATTAAGCTATTAAAAGAATGTGTACCAGACCTATATCTATCTTTCTTCTGCAAGACCTGTTTGAGTGAGCCATTCACCATGTATTCTGTTACTGTTGCCAAGGTTCCCCCTGGACCATCTGGTACAATACCATAGAAAGCAACAACATTTGGATGATGGAGTTGTGCAAGCATGCAAGCTTCCCTCCAGAAATCAGCTCTCTGAGAGTTATAACAAAGTTTATTTAGCTATGCTCGATATCTAAAGGGAATTGAACATAGAGATTGATATCATGCAGCTAACATAACTGCTAAGGAGCAATCCAGAAAAGAGTTCTGCTCTCACCAAACGCTCTTGCTCAGATGGCTTTCCCATAAAGCAACTATTCTTTATCCGTTTGATTGCAACATCTGTTCCCCTCCATTTTCCATGATATACTGTCCCAAAGGTGCCGGAACCAAGCTCTCTCAATTCTTCAAGGTCAGCATTTTTTATTGTCTGCTAAAAAGCATGCAAAGATGAGGGAATGCTCAATACCAGACTCAAGTGAAATTCAGAAAAACAATTGCAAACATACATAAAAATTAATCAGATTTCAAAGTACTAAAAAATAAATCTCTGGACCTGCAACCGCTGTAAAAGATCATCACTAATGACTGCTTCAGGCCAACCATCGTCCACTTCCTCAGTATTAGGTCCCTGGATATTTGTTAGATATTATAACTTAGAAAGAATAAAGACGCACACTGCCATCACTAGTGGAAGAAAACAATTTGTAGGGCACAACAATGAAAATAACAATAATACCTCGGAGTTCAAATCTATATTAGAAATAGCTTCCTCCTCTGTCCCTTTTAGCAATATTTCTGGTATACTGTTTCCTTGAACCTTTCCATCCTCAGTAGCCCGGTCCCATTCATGCATTGAGAGCGGAGCCGCAACAGCAACTTCCTCAACAACAATCTCTCTCTCTCCTTTCACACTCTCATCTAGAGGATCACATAGGGTTAAAAGTTAAGACAGCTATTATGTTCTTCAAATATGAACAATGCATGAGGTAAAACAACCACTAATACATTTCAAGATATAGTAAAGACTAAGATCTGTACAAGAGAACTTCTTTGTACCTTCCACTTTGAGATCTGATAATGGCAATGTTGGTGAAGGTAGTCCTGCACTAATGTCATCCTTTGTAGTGTCCAATTCCTGACAGGTTCCCTCTCCTTTTGCAAGAAGACTAGTTGAAACAGAATTGTTGTTGGTTGGTGACAAATTGGTAGGGGCAAGAGATTCTGTCCAGGAAGAAAGTTCTGACACCTTGCCAGTTGCCGCATAAGTGTCTTTTAAGTATTCACTGAATGAATCAGATCCACCTTTACTGTGTTGAGTTGTTACAGCTGCAGACTCAGAAACTCCAACTTTGGCTTCAAAAAAGGGACTGGTATTGGACCGAATATCAGAATGCACACTATCATCATCGATTATGCTCTTCACTTGAAGTTGCATAGTGTGTTGCTCAGGTATGCTTTCTGGCAAGGTGACAGCTGTAGAGTAATAACCAGATTCATTGATTTTATCAGAGGATCTAGCATTTGAAAGATCATCCACAAGTAGAAAGGACAAATGCCCACTACCATCAGAAGATGCATTCTCCCCAAGTGACTGTGAAGGATGCTGTTCATCTGCATGATTCAAATTGCTTGGGCTTTCATTCTGAGCAATGATGTCATGGCTAGGACCAAGGCTACCCACTTCATTTTTACCAATCAAAGGTGGATCCATATTTCCTTGCTGATGAGCCATGTCATGGTCTTGCAGAGAATGTGGGACTCTTACTTCCTGCACACTGTATCCGGAACTTGGAACTACCGCTTCATTCTTTCTTCCAGTCAGTTTGGTTGCTTGGAATACATCCGGAACAATGCCCGTTGTTCCCACATCACCTGCATTGATAGCCTTCTTGAACTGATATGATGCTGGTACAAAAGATTCAAACATCTCAGCTTGTTTATAAGTCTGATAAGGATCACTCAAACCTGAATTCGATAAACCATGTAGGTCCTCTGAAAGAACAGTCCAGGTGGAGGCTAGAGAAGGTTCAACAGGGCCTCCTAACAATTCAGCACTCTGTTCTTCTTCAATTTCTTCAGATTGAGACATCCTCACACCCGAAGCAACATCCACTTCCTGAGTTCTATGTTGAAGAGGCCAATCAGCCTCATCTGTTCTGTCATGAAAATGAGGAGGCTGCTGTTCTACCATATAATCCATTCCCCCATGAGTGTTGGTGTATGCCTGTTGTCCAGAAATCATTGGATGAAAAGCCACTGACATTACTGACCCATCGGAATGATGACCTTCAGAAACCTGTACCCCTTCATACATGGCCTGAGTCTGTAGAACACTATCAGATTGCACATGTGGCACTGCTCGCGGTTGAATGCATGACTCATCTAAACGTGAGACTCGGTCATGAGGTATTTTCTGCTGGCAAATAAACTGCTCTTTAGGATGGGAGAGTTGATCGTGGGGCAGTTGCTGCTGATGAACAAAGAGTTCATATGCTTGCCCCTGATAATGAGGAGGAAGAGAAGGAGCATGATGAGGTCTGGTGGAATGGTCATAGTAATGCACCCTTGTGCCATATGGTTGTTGTTCCGAAAAAGGAGCATTCAAAGGATGGTGCACCTGTAGATGCTGTTGGCCAACTCCAATTTGTTGCCCAGCGAGATGCGGCGATCTAGGAGCAGAACCTACTTGGGAAGCTCCAGTAGATACTACAGGGGATTCCAGATGAGAAGAGACAAATTTGTGAGTATTAGGACCTCCGAACAAATTATCCTGATGCTGCTGTTGTTCCCAGTCAGTGTTCCTCAAAATGGCCCCTTCATAAGTTGATGGCCAATGGTTTGGAGGAGCACCCTGTAAAGAAAGTTGCTGAAACATTTGTGCAAGCCCACCATCAGAATTGGCATGCTGAATGTATCTGTAAGTATCCTGGTATGAATCTCCGTAATGTTGCCAATGCACTGGTGGTGTTGGCTGTTTAAGAAGAACACGCCGTGGATCTCGAGGGGGTAGCTGCCCATCTGATCTACGATCCGGCATGGGTTGGGCAACATCAACTTTATCTTGTAATCTGTCCATTTTTCCACGTGTGGGGAAGTCTGCCTCCCCTCTGACCCCTGCAGCTCTGAGGTGAGGTTCATACTGAGATGTAGTTGTAGAAGGTGTTGATCCCCTGTAATCTAAATCACGGAAGCCATCTCCTCCTGGTTGCTGGAATGTAGAATATAACTGATTACCAATATTTAAATTTTGTTCTGGGAGAAGAGACATAGAAGTGTCCCCTACTCCAGACTGCTTGAAATGGGTTGGCACAGGAGGAGCTTGAGAGATACCTTGCTTAGAAGAAAGTGATGAACTAGGCAGTGGTGGGCGTAAATCCGGAACATCCTGAGCTATTATTTTGGATGATGGCCCTGACATACCTTCTTGATCCCTTGGCATTGAGTTCCAATTATCAACAGCATCAAAACCGATCAAATTCTCTAGATGTTGTGAAGATGAATTTGCTATACTGTCCTCATGTTTTCTAATGCCTGTCTCAGATATGCCATTGACAGCATCTACATAGTGCTTCTCAGAATTCCTGCGGTCACCTATTGCAGGAAAATGAGCCAGACCATGATCACCTGCAGGGAAAAGAAATACTCTCAGCCTTGAAGATCCTTCACCTGAGCCTTCCAGGTGTCTCTCATATTCATCCATCATATTCTCAAGATCCTCATCACAAGAAACAGACACCAAAGCATCGAGATCCTGATCTGGCAATTTATACTTCAGCAACAGATCCTGGCCATATATCTGCATCATCTTCTGCATGAGCTCTGTAAAGCCAATACCTCTGTGGGTTGTGACAATCCGAGTCTCACCCCCCACATACCTGAGGGCACCATCACTTGGCCTGGGAAGAACTTTGCCACCAAAACTACACATGAACTTCACCTTGTGAAACCCAACATCATCCGATGCCCCACCAGAGAGGTGATCCAGATGCACCGAGGAGCTCCACGGCTGTTGAAACTCCCCCCGGTGCATCGATCCATCATCAAACAGGCACTCACCTTCATCCCCTGGATGAAAGAACTGTGCCATTCTCGCAGGCTCGTTATATGCAGTACCATAATCACTGGCAAACTCTGCAGTCAAGTTGCCCCGCTCGCAAACATCGGAATTACTCCCTGATACCATCTGCCCACCAGTGCCACCGGGAACGCCCATCACGCCCTCGTGGCTATAGGGCTGATTCCTATCACCATCAATTTTCCTCGTCTGATAGATCACAGATCTGCCCTCAGGCCTCCCAGGACCACCCTTGATCCCCATCTGCGAGAAAGCCATCGCAAACTCCTCACCGGTCCTGATCGAAAGATCTCCAGCGCGGAACCCCTCGTTGAATCGACTATTCACCATTGAGGAACCCGTTTCAGCACCAGAGGAGGGGGGATCCCCCGCCATAGGCCTGGGAAACATACCCTTTGCTTCTATTGGGCTTTGGGCTACGGACCTATAGACAACCCCATCAGAACCTACTACTAAACCTATAGATTTCTGCTCCATCTCCCAGTGCACAAAATCCTGAAAGCCCTTCAAACCCTTCTTCAATTTTTTGATTCATGTGTCAACCCTTGGGGAATTCAGAAGGTTTTGGCAGATGGGAAGAAAGAGCTCCAGAAGCCCAGAGGTAGAGATGAAGATTTCTGGTATTTGGGTTTTTTTTCAGGGGGCAATCTATGGGTTGCCACTTGTTGGGCTCTTATCAGAAAAAGAGAACGACCAGGCTTCCAAGTGGGCAAACCCCACACCCAAGATTAAAGCTTCCCATGATGCTTAAAGTGAAAATCATATATATGCAAAAAGCAGAACTGATGAGGCATTCAACTAACTAAATCAAAGAAAGCGTCTGCATATTTTGTTGATAATACAGATGATCCTAATACAGAATAGTCCAACCAAGCCTTCATTTTTTTATAACCGATCATGGAAGATATTAAGTTTTACCTGTGATGTATGTCTGGTGACGAAGGTGGGCAGATTTTCCCTTAAAATAATTTCAGAGCTCAGTCCTCCGTCGACCATTGCCGCGTCTCCAATGGCCGCGTCTCTGATTCGACATAGATATAGCAACCGATAAGTTATCATTCCCCTAAGCTGTCAGACAGCAGGGAGCGTCGAAAGCGCAGAACGGACATGACCGGACCCTCAATTCTTGTTTTTAGCAATCCACTTCTGGTAAAGAGGGGTAAAAGTAGAGAATCTTCTACTACCCAACCATAGCTTGGAATGCTGGTGGATGGGTTTTACCCTCTCGAGTCTAAATGGATAGACTATGGTAAATGGAACCGGTCAATGCAACCTTTCAAGCCAAGGAGGGCGCTTACTATCATTAGATTTAAATCTCATTTTTTTTCAAAATGAAGTTAAATCTGATTTCCCAAGTGAATATCAAAATTTAAATATGATTTAAAGTTATAATAATGTAGAAAGAAAATAATATCGTGAGACCCAATAGTGGAGAGCTTGATTCGTAGTTGAGCTTCGAACTTCTCGGAGCAACCGCAAGCTAGGGTTTTTGACAGTCGCGGCCATAGCAAAGGGCAGTATGAGCACCAGAGGGGAGGGTAAGGGTAAGGGTACCCCCTCATACAAACAGGTAGTGGTAGATAGAGGGAAAAGGCCAAGGGGTATATTTTTCAAGGCACCAGTGACAAGCACCTCGGGATCTGACCCTGGAATAGGTCAGGAAAGGAACAAGGGGAAAAGTGAATGCATGGAAGAGGAAGCCAGAGAAAATCAGAACGTGACGCAAGACACAACGAAGACCAACCAGGTAGAAGGGCGCAACCCGTGCAAACCCAAATCAACATTGATTCCAAAGGTGATATTGGAGGATCCACAGACGCAACTCCACAGGGATCAGATGAAGGCCCATGCGCTAATTTGCAAATTTATGGGCTTGTGGCCCACCGAGAGAGCGTTGTGCAACTGGATCAAATATCACTGGAAGCCAAATGGGGAAGTGGAGCTCCATCTGGGCTCGAAAGGTTTCTTCACAGCAGTCTTCATAAACCTGGAGGACAAAGATAGAGTATTTGAAGGAGGGCCATACTTACATGCATCAACAGGACTGTACATGCAGCCATGGAAGGAGAATTTCTCCCCAGAAAAAAGAGACTTTCAAAAAGGTACCGGTCTAGCTGAGACTCTACTCCCTACCCTTAAACTACTCGTTATCCTCTACATTTGAAGCAATAGGGAATAAACTGGGGAAATACATAAAGACCACAGAAGCCACCTTGAAGGGGAGATACACGTCTTACGCAAGAATATGTATAGAGATGGATGTGTCGGGAGCACTCCCAGAAGCCATAAGCCTCGAATTCAGGGATGAGGAATGGATCCAAAACATAGATTATGAACAGATCCCCTTCCGATGTAGAAGGTGCCATGAACATGGTCACTTGATCAGGGAATGCCCACTTAATAAAAAACAGGAAACGGGAAACCCCAAACCACAACAAGATGAGGATGGGTTTGTTAAACCAAACCCCAGAAGCAAAGCCAACAAAAAGCAGAGCAAAGGCCAAGCAGGAAATAACCCAGAGGTCTGGATTACCTCGGAAGGAAGGGATAAAACCAATCAAGGGGCAGAAGCCAAGAAGGATACGGAAAAAATTCAGGAAGTCGGAGAACAAACACCAAATGAGCCCACGGACCGGCCAAATAGTCAAAAGGAACAAGGAAGTTGTGCAACTCCGATGGAGAGAGAAATCAGAGACGACAACACCCCCATGCAAGACACAGAGGGAGAGGTGGAAATGACACCAAGCGAAGTAGGCACAAAAGACCCGGAACTCAGAGACCTGGTGGAAAGGGAAGGGATAGATCTCACGAACATACTAGAGCAATGGAAAAGACAAGGAGTGGACAATGTACCAACAGAGCAACTTGACCGCATCTAGTACTTTTTCCTCCTAAGGGAGGAAGCCAAAGCTAGAGGCCTAAAGCGTACACACGGGGAGATTGGGAACCTAGGAATCAAAGCTGACGAGGTACAACCACAACTCTCACCCAAGCAGACGCAGAGGGAAAAAGGCAGGAAATCCAATAGTGTAGCCCTGCAGGAGCTTGGAGCGCTACTGATAAACTCGGGTAAGATCAAAACACTCTTCCCCAACTCCCCCTCGCAAGTTTAAATGAAGGTTAGAACTTGGAATATAAGAGGCCTAAACAACCCAAGAAAGCAACGAATCCTTAGAAGTAGACTAAAACAGGAACAACCGGATCTTTGCTTTATTCAAGAGACCAAGTGTAATACAGACAGAATGGAAACAATTAGTCAACAACAATGGCGCAAGTACAAGATGGTGGCTATTGGCGGCCACCAAATGGCAGGAGGTATCCTCACCCTGTGGAACCCATAAGTACTAAGCCTAATAGCAACTAAAGCGACAAGGCATACCCTTACGGTTCGCATGCAACTCATTGGGAACACAGAGGGGATTTTGTGCACTAATGTGTATGGACCTCAGGTGTCAGAGGAGAGGAGAGGAATGCTACGAGACCTAGATGATCTTAAAAACCAAGCCAACGACCTCCATTGGATCCTAGCCGGGGATTTCAACATCATCACGACACTTGCAGAGAAAAAAGGAGGTACAAGAAGAATGGATAGAGATGTGGAGGAGTTCTCAAAATTCATAGACACAACAGAGATGGTATATCTGAAAACCAATAATGGCCAGTTCACCTAGAACAATAAGCGAATGAGCCAGCATCAGGTAGCAACAAGACTCGACAGATTCCTAGTGTCAGAGTCAATCGTTATGCAGGGGCTAACCTTAGACTGCAACATCCTTCCATGGGGAGGATTTGATCACTGGCCAGTGCAACTGGAAGCAGGCTTCCAGACCACACCAAAGAACAGACCTTTCAGATTTGAGAAATTTTGGATGGAACACCCGACTTTCAAGGAAAAAATCAAACAGTGGTGGCGTGAGGAGCAACCAGATCAAGGGACAAGGATGTTCAAACTCTACAAAAAAATAAAACATATCAAATATAAGCTCAAGGAGTGGAACAAGGACACTTTTGGGAATATAAACCAAGAGAAGAACAACACTGAAGAAAAAATGAAAAAGCTCCAGGAAACCTGCATTTCTTAGGGCTACAATGAAGAGCAGAAAAAGGAGGAGATCCAGATGACCCAGGAATGGGATGAGCGGTGCCAGCAAGAAGAAACTCTCTGGCGACAAAAGTCCCGGATCAGATGGCTAAAGGAAGGAGAAAGGAACGCCAAGTTTTTTCATAGAACAACCATGGCTAGAAGAGCCCACAACAAAATCTTGAAGATTAGGGACCAGGATGGCATAGAAAGAGAGTCCCATAAGGACATCGAAACAACTTTGGTAAACCACTTCCAAGGGATAGCCCAGGAACCCAACCAATATAGAACAGAGGCCATACAAAAGGTAATCCAGCATATCCCACGCCTGGTAACAGATGAACAAAACAACAACCTAAACAAGCCAACTGCGGAGGAGGAAATAGATCAAGCACTCCAGGAAATGCCTAATGGAAAAGCCCTAGGCCCAGATGGTTTCACAATGCAGTTCTTCAAAGCCTGCTGGGAAGTTGTCAAACATGACGTTTACAGGGTAGTGGAAGACTCTAGAAGGTCAGCCTCCATTTTGAAAGCACTAAATGCTACAATGATTACACTCATCCCCAAAGAAAATGAAGCCAAAACCCCCAATCATTACAGACCTATAGCACTGTGCAATGTGGTGTATAAGATTATTTCCAAGGTCATAGAAAATAGATTGAAACCACTTTTACCCACACTGGTTTTACAAGAGCAGGCAGGTTTCGTGGAAGGTAGGCAAATAATGGACAATATTATCCATGCTCACGAACTTATCCACACCCTGAAGCTTCAGAAAAGAGGGGGAATGATAATACAACTAGACCTAGCAAAAGCCTATGACAAAATCAGCTGGCACTATATGACACTGGATTAGATGGATAGTCAACCTAGTATCCACAACAAGCTTCTCGCTACTAGTAAATGGAGCCCCTGCCAAACCTTACTAGCCCACGAGAAGCATCAGACAGGGAGACCCATTGTCCCCCTTCCTTTTCATCTTAATGATGGAAGGACTCAATCGAAGCATAAAAAGTGCAACTGCAACAGGGGAAATAAAAGGTATCAAACCCTACGAGAATTGCCCAACTTCTACACACCAACAGTTTTTGGATGATACCTTACTTCATGGCATGCCCACGGTCAAGGAAGCGAAATCCTACAAAGGAATCTTAGACGAGTTTGGGGAAGCCTCGGGGGAAAAGATAAACTAGTCCAAATCTATGATCTTCTTCTTTAATACTAACCTTGCTATCCAAAGGAATTTGGCCAACATCTTGGGCTTTGAACACAAAGCCCTCCCAACCAAGTACTTGGGCATCCCTCTGACAAACAAAGCCTACAAGTTATCAACTTGGGAAGGAATAGTCAACAAACTACAAAACTAGGTAAAAAATTGGACGTACAGATCCCTCAACCTAGCCGGAAGACTTATCCTAACCAAGTTGGTTTTGCAAGCTATCCCAACCTTCATGATGTCAATTTTCCCAGCCCCCAAAGGGATTCTACAAAAAATAAGAACCATACAAAGGGAATTCCTGTGGCGAGGAGCGGAAACAAGGAAAAAATGGGCACCGGTGGCTTGGGAGAAGGTTTGCAAACCAAAAAGCAAAGGAGGCCTGGGGCTACACGACCCGTAAGTGACCAATGATGCATATGGGGCAAAACTCTGGTGGCGATGGGCCAAAGAAACGACCATGCCATGGGTCAACCTGTGGAAGGCAAAGTATGCCCCAGACATTAGTGACCAGGACAAAATCTGCTTCAGAGGCACCAGGGAAGGTTCCGCCATCTGGAACTTAGCCTGCCGCAACAAGACCTGGATCTAGACACACAACTTTTGGGAAATAAGGAATGGTCGAACCGCCCAATTCTGGGAGGATGCCTGGCAACAGGAACCCAGAATGGAAAAACTGGGTCGGGAGGCACTCCAACAGGAGACGATGGCGCAAGGCAAAACCCGAGTCTACCATTACTGGAAACAAGAAACAGATCGCAACAAATGGCGAATCTGGAACACTCTCACCCCACAGGCTAGAGACCAGACCGCATCAATAGTTAAAGAGGTGGAGGAGGAATTGGGGAGACGAAAAATTGTAGTCACAAACGGAGATGACCAGCTGAGATGGGGGCACAAAGCCGGCAGGGAATTCAATCTGAAAGAAGTACACCACTACATAGTGAACCAAGACCAAGAAGACTCGACGCATCAATGGGACAAGCTCTGGAACAACCCCCATTGGCCAAAAATAAAAATCTTTCAGTGGCTAATACTACAAAACCGAATCCTAACTTGGGAAAACCTAAAGAAGAGAGGTTTCATAGGCCCTTCAAGATGTCACCTATGTGAAGAAAAGGAGGAAACAATGAACCATCTCTGTAACACCCTGTTTCCCCCGGTCTGTAAAAATAACTATACTGGCCAAGTATTGTGGCAAACTCAAAAATGTGGAATGTGTGATGTGAATGGACCTTGGACCTTGTGAAAGAGGTCGATGAATGTGAATAATATCATGAATATATATATATATATATATATATATATATATATATATATATATA
>CBVK0100670431.1:0-16128 GCA_900067695.1 Picea abies | reverse complement strand
TGGTATAGGTCCAGAAGTTTTATTTCTGTTCGATGAGGGAAAGTTCTGCTGGAGTACACTCTGGGATAAAAAGTTCATTCTGGGGTTCTTCTTGTAGTTCTTAAATCCTAAGGATTTGATCCCCTTTTTCTGAAATCTCGAACCACTCTTCTGTTTCTAGTCTCCACAAGACTCTACCTGATGTCCATATTGTTCATGACAATATGTTTCCTTTCGAATAATGTCTTCTAAGGTCTTTGGCTCATCAAATTCAATTTGGTTCTGGTATTCCTTGGGTAGCTCACTGATGAAGCGTTGCACCTTCGCCTTCTATGCTTTGATGTAGGGTACATATATCAATAAGTCGAGGAAGTTGCTAACATATTCCTCTATAGTGAGTTGCCCCAGTTTGAGTTCATAAAACTCTTTAGCCTTCTCATCAAAATATTTTTTCGACAAATACTTCTTCTGGAAGTATTTCTCAAACTGTTTCCAGGACAGGTCCTCCTTGCGGACCCCTTTCATATTCTTAATATCTTCCCAACAGATGGAATCTTTTCCATTCAGATTGAAAGTGGCCACTCAGGCCTTCAAATTCTCTGAAAAATCATGGACTCTGAAATATTTCTTCAGTCCAAGTAGCCAGGCCTCAGCTTCCTCTCCCTTCTTTATCTCACCATCGAAGGAGGGAGGTTTGGCCTTTCTGAAATCCTCAAATTTATGACCCTTGGAAGTCTTTTTCTTATTCTGTTTTCTTCGAGAATAGGAACTAGTTCTGCTGCTAGAAGAGCCTTCTGAATCGCCAGCTTCCTTCTCAGAGGAATCGTATGGCACTGATCCTTTACCTATGGGGTGGACCTTCCTTGAGGTGATATTCTCAGTATGGCCACTAATACGACCATGTTTCTGCATCTCAGGTTCATGTTGCATTTGTCGCTGTAGGTCGGATAAGCTCTATAGTAAAAATGCATTAATTTCAGTTTTCTTTTCTTGTTCTTTCATCATCCTTTCATTGTTGGCCTTGCAGCTTTGCAATTCAACCATGAGACTCCTCACAGTCTCAGCTAGATCTAGAGGGGTTCCTATTGCTCTTCTTTCATCAAACTCTTTGTCTCTATTGTGGGAGCCTTCTCCCACCTCTTGGTGAGTCACCATTCTCTACATCTGTAAATTCCCATGGCTGATCATCCGCTTGGGTGAAAAGACAAACGTTGGTTATTAGTCAAGAGTTAGATACATTTTTATAACCTGCGCATAAATTCATAACTCTTTCACATGCATACATAGTCGGGTTCTCATTTCCAAGTTTTGAGCCTGGATAAAAGAGTTAAGTTAGGGGGTTACTCCTCTTAGGAGTGCTTTGAACGAAGCTTATGCACAAATCGTTCATGAGCCCAATCAATCTGAGTGTTGTAACCATGCTCTGATACCACTTTTTCACATACCCACTACTGTAATCAAATTTTTGTTGGTTTTTTCCAAATCAGAGCCGCCGAATTACCTACGGAGGCCTAGCGTAAGCTAGCTCTTTCTCTCTCTCCATTCCCATGTGATCATGGGTCATGATCATAGGTCAGATAATCATGGTGCCTCTTTGTATTTCACACATCGGTGCTACAGTGATGTCAAATCATTCGACTCTGCAACCGTCGAACCCCGGTAGGGTTAGCAACAGGCCAATACAGATGAATCCCTACAGGGTTAGCAGATGGCCAATAGGAACGAACCTATCATGTGGTTGAGTGGAGTATAGGTAGCGAGAGGGGAAACATGACATGGTGGGTGACATAATAGGAGATGGGTCCCACTTCACATGACACACTATTCCAGACCCCCCCCCATTAAAGGCAGAATGGTAAGCGGGGTCCGGAATTCACCTAAATGTCAATGATCAAGGTGAATTGATCCTGATTGTTCCTGAGTAGTACATTCAATTCTGGACCCCCCCCTCACCACTAAAGTTAGAATAGCAAGGGAGCTCTGGAATGAAGCCTCAGCCATAGATCTGGGCGGGTGGACTTTGGCCGTCCAGATCTACTCGCCAGTTACCCTAAGGCACACTCGTGCCCCAGCTTAATGTTGACATCTCTTCCCCACATCTGATGGTAATTATAGACCTTGAGATCCTCCGAAAGAATATCATCCATTCATCAGGATTTATCATCATGAGAGTTCGAACTCTTGACCATGGAACTCCCGAATTCTCGATTCCTGATTTCCCAATGCGGTCAATCTCTTGACACGTAGTCTCCTTAAATTGGACGGTCTACAACTAGTTTGGGGTTTCCACCATGGAACATCTCGATCTCTTGTCATCAGAACTCCCAAGTTCTCGATTCCTGATTTCCCGAAATGGGAAATATCTCGACACGTAGCCTCCTTTAATCAGACGACCCAAATCCATTTCGGGGCTTTCACTCTTATTCACTGGGGGTTTAACCCTTGGATATCTCCTGACAGATCCAATGGCTGTTGGGTTTTCCAGCCGAGATCTAACGGCTCAGACAGGTTCCTAAATTGTGTGCTCTCCCACGACTCCCTGGACATGGAAAGATCAACGGTCCATATGCTCTCATGGACCTTGGGGATCTACGGTCCCGACCTCTTCGCTACCCACGAAGACACAAAAAGTCACAGGGGTAAGGCACTTAACATCTTACTTTCTCCTACCAAATCTAATGGTCATGAGTGACCACAGATTTCACAACGGAATCTCATCCATCAATCACCACCTATCAAGGTTAAGACACTTAACTTTCCAACTTCTTCTTCTTATCTAACAGTTGTGAGTAACCACAGATCTCTCGACAGGATCTCATCCATCAATTTGATACCTATCATGGATTTCTTAGGGCCTTGCGCCCTCACGTCCTCCTTCTAGGTTCTTAAGGATGTTTTCAAGGAGGGTATCTCTATGGGGAGGTTTACCCAGGGTACTATCTAAGGCAGATAAGGGTATCTCTCTCCCAAGATCTAGGCATGATGTCTAAATTAGATCAGTTTGCATATAAATAACAATTTAAGATAGCATAAGCCACATGTATTCGTTCCATATAAACATACGACTACCATTACTGATCAAGACACCAAACATACATTCTTATAATGAAGTCATTCACGATTTCACAGCTTATGATCATAAAGGTCATCATACATATATTTCAAGATATCAAAGGAAAAACACTTATCAGAAAGTAACACCAGGGGTTATGCAACTACTGAGAGGGGTACTCATTTCCACCCAACCGTCAGCTCAACAACTCCCAATGGATTTACCACTAGCCACCCCCGAGCTGAACCACGATGTTGTGAGACTACATTTTTGTTTATCGGTGACCAGGAGCAAATGTTACTCTCCTTCCTCTCTACTATCACTCAGTCTACATATCGCTAGTGTTCTCTTACTCCCCTCACGTCTGCCCCCAATCGCTTCTCCCCCACGCCTTATCCTCTTGCGAGGTTGTGTGTGGCACAATTTCCCTCACGTTAGTCAGGCCTGATGGCTCTACGGATGGGCAGTTCACTTCCCCATCCCTCATTAATTCCTGAGGAGCCATCTACCTACCAACCTATGAGACATTTAATTCGGGGCCAGCGAGCCACTTTTGGTTCTCCGAGCCAGTGAAGTCCAAATACGGTATTGATTTTCGGTGGAAGTTAACGCCACCTTTCCTGGTTCCTTCCACTACCTCTCTGCAGCCATCGTGGTCTCTTTTTCATCATATCCCCTCTCAATAGTCCTACAATATAAATTCATAATGCTATTCACATTCATCGACCTTTTCCACAAGGTCCATTCACATCACATATTCACATTTCTGAGTTTGCCACAGTTCTGGGCCAGTCCAGTTATTTTTACAAACTGGGGGAAACAGGGTGTTACAGCTAAACCCTACCCTTTAACCAACTTGGTGGGATTTATCTCCAGGTCAAACTCAAGGATCTTGGCAATCCATTTACCTCTTCTCCCATCTATGTTAGGCTATATAAGGATGTCTTTCACAAAGGCTGAAGGAATGTATGTAGTCACTCTTGAGTGCAAGACATATACTCTGAAATCTTTGAGAGATTTCACCGAGGCATAGGCCTACTTCTCCATGATCTCATACCTGATTTCTAAATCTCTTAATTCCCTACTAAATAAGGAAATGGGTTGCTCTCTCCCTCCCTCATTTTTCTGCAATAAGACCGTTGCTACTGTATCAAAAGAAGAAAAAGAAAAAACTAGGAAATCCTTGGAATAATCAAGACTGATCAGCACAGGTGCCTCAGTCAATGCCTTTTTTATATGGACAAAAGATTCCCTAGGTTTAGCAGTCCATTTTACTTCATTTCCCTTTTTGAGCATGGCTGTGATGTGTTTCACCAACTCAACAAAATTTGAGACGAACCTTTTCAGAAAGTTAATCTTCCCTAAAAAATCCTGAACTTCCTTTCTAGATATGGAAGTGATAGGGTCTGAATTTCCTCTACCTTGTTGGGATCAATTCTCACTCCCTCTGTTGATACTATATGGCCTAACAAATTCCCCTCCTTCATAGAAAACAAAGATTTCTTGGGATTTAAAGAAAGGCCAAACTTCTGGCATTTCAAGAAAACTTTCCTCAAGCGACAGCAGTGATCTATATCAGACTTGGAGAAGACTGTGATGTCATCCAGATAGATCACCACAAACTGATATTTCTCCCCATTGAAGGCTATGTCCATGGCTTGCTGAAATTTTTCTCCTGCATTCATTAATCCAAAAGGCATTTAGGCATACATGAATGTGCCCCAAGGAGTGGTGAAGGTTGTTTTTTCTCTATCCTCAGGAATGACTGATATCTGATTATAGCCAGAAAAACCATCAATCATGAATATCCTAGATGCACCATTTACCCTCTACAACATGTGTTCTATGTTGGGCAAGGGATAGTTGTCTTTCTTTGAGCTCCTGTTCAGGTTCCTGAAATCAACACAGACCCTGATTTCTCTACTTTTCTTCCTCACTAGGACCAAATTGGCCACCCACTTAGAATATCTCAAGGGGACAATGATTTGGTCATCTAAAAACTTCTTCACTTCTCTCTCCATGACAGACAACAACATGGGATTTATCTGTCTTAGCTTCTGCCTAAATGGATTAGCCTCTTCTTTCAGTTTGATCTTGTGTTCAATGACAAATGTGTCATATGTCTTGAGGTCTTCATAGGTCCATGCAAACACATCAGAAAATTCTCTTAATAACTTGGTATATTCAACCCTCTTCTCTTTGGTCAAACTGCTTGACAACTTGGCAAACTTAGGCTACTCCTGTGTGCCGACAATGCACTCGACTATATCAACATCTCCATTTGAAAACCTACCCTTTACAACCACATCATTCCCATCAAACAGTCTTTCTAAAGGGACTAGTCCCTTAAGAATGTGATTGTTAGGCAGATGAATAATATGGTGATTAGCAATTTTATTTAAAAATACCTTAGGGTGAGGGTGACTTTCGAGATCAGGATCCTGATCAATGTGCAACGTAGAAAATTCATCGATAGACTGAAGAAATTTTTTGATTTCGAAATCGTCTTTGAATACCTTCCAATGCTTAATATTGTTCGGTACAGATGGCCTATATCTTATCTCAACATCATATTTGATCTTAGGCGGTAGAGGGATCCTGAACAGACTAGCTAATATAGCTAAGGAAATGGCCAAAGTATTTTCCTCTCTTGGAATAAAAGAAATGTTGAAAGCTGAGAAGAAATTATCAATCAGGTCCCACACCTCATTTTTGTAACTCCTAAGCCAAGGATGCTTAGCCCGATAAGCATTTCTAACTTGCTATATTATCAACTCAGCATCTCCAAACACTGCTACCCCCTCAATTCCCATTTCTTTTGCAACCCTTAAACCTAGAACAAGAGCTTCATATTCTGCCACATTCTAGCTTGTATGACAGGGATATGGTTTCCTGACAAGGCAACACAAAAACCACTCCAGTGCCGGCGCCTTCGCTAGAAGAAGCTCCATTGAAGAATATCTTCCAAACAAAGGTGGTTGGAGGAGGTATCTCGTGATTAAATATGGGTTGCTTTCTGATTTGAAAAGGGGCTTTAGGAGTATCGGTGAGCTGCAATAAACTAGACCCCAAATTAGTGTCAAGTGCAAATATAGGATGATTGGTAGGGTCCACTTCATCACTAACAATGTAGGCCAGCTGAGATTTTCTACATAACCTTCTGTGTTCCCCTCCAAATACTGGAATGGTGGCATATGTGAGATCCATCTGTAATGTTCCTCCAAGTCTTTTAATCCAAGATATTGACAACAACATGCCGAACTTGGGGGGAACATCAGCTACTACAATGTCCATGACCACACTTTTCATTGGTAGATGAAATAAAGAGACCACCAAGTCTTTGATGACTCCAAGGCATTGCACCCTCCTTGAATCAAAAGAGTACAAATCATGATAAGCCTTTGTCACTTCCAGTCCCAACTCTTCCATAACTATTTTGGGCATAAGGTTGTCGGAAGCTCCTGAATCCATGAGACAATTATGCAACACCTTATCATGTATGTTTAGGGATGTGTATAAGGGAGGGGATGAATCATCTCTATCTTCCACCATGGGACCTAGGACGACTGCTGGCTTTCCATCTTGAAGATTTACTGAGTCTGTGGAAGGCTGTGGGGGACTTAGATTGTAGCTATTTGGAGAGGGACCTTTTGAAATCTTCATTTTTAACTAGTTCTGAGAGGGGTATGGGAATTATAATATTTTGAATTTCATGCTCAAAACTAAAGGAGGAAAGAGGCTTAGGAGCTTCCCTTACCTCAGAGATAGGTTCTTTGGCTATTGGTGAAGTATTCTGAGTTTTCTTTTCTTTAGTAGTGATTATTGCAAGTTTAGCAGGCCTTTCCGCTATGAGGGGTTGATCATGGCTATCAAAATTCCCTTCTTTCTTCTTTGACCTGAGATGATAAATGTTAGGAGTGTTGTTGGACTTTTCCCCTTTACCCAACTCATTTATTTGAATGTTCATAAGGGATTCTTCATATGTAGATTGAGTCAAATGGGGAAAAGGGGAAGTGTCTTCAATACATAGAATTTCAAGGTTGATCTCATTTATCTCCTCTCCTTCCTCTTGAACAACTAGGTTATTTTGGAGAGGGGTTTGAAGCCTCTGATCATCCCTATCTTTGCTCCTTTGTTCCCTTGGCAAATCCTATGGAACATTGTTACTAGGCCTCCTGAAGCCTCTGCTATCATTATTTTGGGGATTTTTGTACATGGGCTTCCCTTCTAACTCCCACCTTTCCATTCTAGCTGAAAGCAATTTTAGCACTTTAGTTACCTCATCCATCTAAAGGGGAAGGGGAGAGGAATTGGAAGGTGAGGCTCCAGGTCTCTTCCTAGATATGTCTCTATCAGCCTTATTCCTAAGTATGTCAACAACCAATATGTTAGATTCTAATTCCATGGTTGCATCCTGCATGTGAGCTAGAGTAGTTTCTCTCCTTTCCCTCAACAGGAGGTAGAAATTGGGATCAAAAGCACTAGCATAAGTGATTTTAGCAGAGGCTTCTGAGGGATTTATCTCAGCGGGTATCTTATTGTACATTTTATTGAATATCTTGGAGAAGTTAGAGACAGACTCTCCTTCCTTTCTCTTCAAAGACCCAAACTATGTCATGTAATACATGAAGTCTTTTTTGTCTCCCCACTATCTCAAAAAGGCATCATCCAAAGCCTCAATCCCATCGATAGATCCAGAAGGCAGGGCCCTAAACCACTTTCTAGCCTCGCCTTCAAGGCTATGGATGAAAATCCTCATCCATATGTCTACATGCATGATAACATGATCATCTGTAAAACTGTAAAAGGCTTCAAGGTGTTCTTCTGCAGCTATGTTGCCTTCGCCTGTAAACTTGGGCAGCTTCTTAAGGTAGCCATCTACTAGAAGGGCATTGAGAGGCTGAGTTAACAAAAGGGGAGCATACCTAGCAGCTATTATAGCCTCCATTCTGGTCATGGGGGGATTTTCTCCTGCCATAGGAATATTAGGTGGAGGAGAACTCAAAAGAGAAGGAGCTCGAATAGGGGATACTAGAAATGAGCTTCCAGGTGGAAGGGGGAACAATGGGGGATTTAAAGAGAAGGCTAAGGGGCTTGATTCAATAGATGCTTCTCTTTGTGCAGTAGCAGCAACAGTAATAAGAGGAGGGGTGGTAAAGATAGGGGTGGGGAAATATTTTGTGGTCCTGGGTCTATGCCAAGGTACAACTGAAGGGGAGAGGGGAGCGACAAGGATTTCTCTTTCCAATCCCAAACCAGGAGGGGAAAACTCAGTAGGAATACTTATGAAATTAAAGAAATGGGAAACTTCAGAAAAAATTCTGCTAGGAAGCTAAGAAGAAGAAAATGGAGTTTCTACAGAAGGAGATGGAAAATTACCTAGTTCAGTGGCGGAAGTTTCTCATTCAGATGCCTTTCCTTTTCTGATAATCACCTCCAGATCAGCTTCAGGTGTAGCTAGAGGTAGTTGTAGATGGGACCATTTGTGTCTATCTCTGGAAGCCACAACTAAAATAGTAGGTTCGCCATAGTGGATTCACCAGGTGCACAGTAGCAAACTCATAGTGCTCTGATGCCTAATGTACCTTCAGAATCAAAGGCTCGATGTCATTCAATCACATGGGAAATTTTCAACTTCTTCCCCTACAACGACACCAGAAATGTTGGCATCAGAAGTCACTCCTGGATTGCAGCAGGAGTAAGCTTGAGGCCCATCAGTTTATGTCACTATTTGTTGATAAAGGGTGATGAATGGAAGTAAACTTAGAACAATATCATTCTAACTTAGAAACTAGGCTAGGCATGTACAAGCAGATGAGGTCTTGGTTTAACTTCAGACAGTAAGTTGTAATAAGGGTGGGTAGGAGGAAGAATTATGTGAGGAAATGTGAAGGCCTGTTGTAGGCATCGAGCTTCTAGCAACATATAGAAGAAAACTTGAATACAAGAACCTCTTATATTCAAAAGAAGAAACAATAAAGAACATAGCAGCGTTATAATAAATCCTTTATCATAACACAGTCATGATGATTCATGTGAATCAATCAATCATGAACCCTTTTAGTATGAGATCGAAACCAGATGAAAATGAGAGCTGCCTTACATCGAACAAGAAAAATTCATATGCAGATACATAGCTAGGAAAACTAGTGCTTTATTAAAACATTACAGTCAGGAGCTCTTCTCTACCATCCATCCTAACACATACAACAACTGAGTATACATACTCAGATAAATTCACCACCTTGGCAATAGGAAGGTAGCTGAGACATTAAAGTCCAAATTCACATGTGTAGGATCCTCTGGTTAGACGAGGACATCAGATTGACATGGCTTCTTTAGGAAAACCTACACACTGGACGATCTTGGGTAGACTGCTTTCTAGAACCTCCATGTATTACATTTAATGAGTGATGCAAGGTTTCAAACACCTCCTCCTACCTTTATTTACCTCTAGCAGGGATCAGGATCGAGGCCAAGTTGAATTGGCACCTAGAGAATGTGACAATGCCTCCTGCAGCTAAACATGGCACTTTGACCCTTTGCATAGCTCTTTTTGTCACCCTAAGTGACCATGAGCCATGAACCTGCACCTATATTCAAAGACACTTTTCGCATTTTGCATTTTGGAGATTCTGGATGTAGTGGAGGAGTGACCCATTGTCTTTCAAAGTCTCGGTAGTTGAAATTCTAAAATGGATAATCATTTCATGTTTTAGAGTTTCCCAATGAAATGGATGAGAGACCCCATGTCTTTTGAAGTCCTGGTAGCCGAAATGATGAAACGGATAATGATTTCGCGTTTTGGAGTTTCCCAATGCAATGGATGAGAGACCCCATGTCTTTTGAAGTCCCGGTAGCTGAAATGTTGAAACGACTAATTATTTAACATTTCAGAGTTTCCCAATGCAATGGATGAGAGACCCTGTGTCTTTTGAATTCCCAGTAGCCGAAATGATGAAATGACTAATCATTTCGTATTTTGGAGTTTACCAATGCAATGGATAAGAGACCCCATGTCTTTTGAAGTCTTCGTAGTCGAAATGGCTAATCATTTCGCGTTTCGAAGTTTCCCAATGCAATGGATGAGAGACCCCGTGTCTTTTGAAGTATCAGTAGCTTAAATGTCGAAATGGCTAATCATTTCACATTTCAGAGTTTTCTAATGAAATGGATGAGTGACCCCATGTCATTTGAAGTCCTGGTAGCCAAAATGATGAAACGACTAATCATTCCACGTTTCAGAGTTTCCTAATGCAATGGATGAGAGACCCCATGTCTTTTGAAGTCCTAGTAACCAAAATTGTGACCGAGCCTAATCAGGTGCCATGTCTCCTGAATGGATCGGATGACCATGATCATTTTGTAACTTTGTCCATAAGAGATGAGCCCATGCACTAAACCTCATGCAACTCTGTGACTCAAGCTTACCCAATGACCATCGAACTGCTCCATCTATGGATCCTTGTCATTGAAAACAAAATGCTTTTTCGCTTGATTTTAAGCCCGAAATGGACTTCTTCTATGTGCCATGCTTGGCACTCATGACTACGGCCTTTGAATAAAACACATTTGATGGGTTTTTAAACCCCATTTCTACTCATTTACACCAAGGGCCTGAAATCAGAGACAAACACCCCCTTGCAAGAATTGGTGCTAACAGTAGTATTGTTGACACATGGTTTATGGATGATGTAGAATACTTCTATTATTAGAAGCACATAATGATATTGGTGATGATTATGAGTTGTTGTGTTATACTTGGTTGATGCACATGTTTGAGAGTTGTATTGGTGATTGATATTGGTGAGTAGATCTAATTTGGTTGATAAGATTGATGAGACAGGTTGTTGTGATAGGTTGTTTGGACAAGTTGTTGTGACAGGTTATTTGTACAGGTTTGGTGCATGGTGCATGCCTTTTTTCATGGTATACGTTGAGGTATAGGTTGGTGCATGGTTGATGCACTTTTTCATGGTACAGGTTGAGGTACAAGTTGGTGCATGGTTGATGCACTTTTTTATGGTACAGGTTGATTATAGGTTGTTTGGTACAGGTTGGTGCATGGTTGATGCACTTGTTTATGGTACAGGTTGATTACAGGTTGAGGTACAGGTTGATTCATGGTTGATGCATGGTTCAGGTTATTGGTATAGGTTATTTGGTGCAAGTTGATTGGTACAGGTTTGTAGCAGTATATCTCATAGTGATAGTGTGATAGTGGTTCCATCATTCTACTTATATGTCAGGGTAGTTTGATGGGGCAAGGACAGGTGGTTGTATCCACCTTATGGTTGTAGTTAGAGAACATAGGGGGTTTTAACCTCCTTCTAGTTGTAGCTAGAGAATTTGGGAGTTGGAGATTCCCTTAGGTTATAGCCTGAGAAAATAGGGGTTTGGAGCCTCCTTCCAGTTGTAGCTGGAAAACAAAGGAATTTGGTTCTTCCAATGAATGTAATTCTTCAATACATATAAGAAAAAACATCCCGTGGTTTTCTCTCTCTTTGGGTTTCCACGTAAAACATTGGTGTATTGTGTATGTGTATGATTGTTCATTTGTTCATTGCTTATTTACTCTGTAGTTATTGGATGATAATGATACATTGATATAACATTTGGATTATATGGTTAAAAAGGATTAAATTTCTCTATTACTGATTCACCCCCCCTCTCAGTAATCCAACAATTAGTATCAAAACCAGTTCCTTCAGGAAACAATTTAACCACTGGAAGGAGATCATGGATTATTCTGAGAATGGAGTATCAATGTTTAATGGTCAGAATGCTTTTAAGTATGAGATGTGGAGCATAAGAATGAAATTATTTTTATAGGCACGGGGACATTATATTTTTCTATCAGTTGTTACAGGATATGATAGTTCAAAAAGGGAAAAGGCTGCAACCAAGAAGGAATTGAGTAAGAATTAAAAAATAGCAATGGATTTCATCTAGGAAGGATTACCTAATCCAGTAAGAGAAAAGGTTGGTAAATGTCCATCAGGAAAAGAAATTTTGGATAAGTTACATGACATATATTCTTCACCCATCACAGATTTAGAAAATGTCAAATAAGATGAAAATACAAATCAAGAAGAATTATGTTCACCATGTCAAGAAGATTCGGAAGATGAAGATTACATAATCACCATAGGTATGTTGTTTTGTTTTAATTGTGAAAAATGTGGACATCTTGAAATAGAATTCCATGAAGGAAATGAGACAGAAAAACTAATTGAAAAGAAAGACAATTATGAAGAAGAATTGATTAGTGCTTTAGATGAACTAAGAGAAGTAAACAATTCACTCAAGAAAGAATTGATGAAACAAAAGGAAAGTGTTCACATTTTTTAAGAATCCCAATGGGTCATTGAGAAATTAAGAACTCAGCTAGAAGAAGCCAGAATTATTGAAGAAAATCTTGAATATCAAAAGAAGTGTTTGGAAACCAACATAGCAGCACAGAAGGAAGAAGAAGAAATGAGAGAGAAGATATTGACAGATCATCTTAAGAAAATAAATAACAATATAAACTAGCTTGAGGTAGAGTTTGGTCAGGAAGAGAAATAACTTGAAGATGAAATAATCACATTAAAAATTCATCTTGAAGAAGAAAAAAGAATAGAAGAAGTCATGAAGTATCAGATAATGAAGAAACAAGAAGAGGTTGAGAAGCTTGAATAAGAATTTGTCACATTGAAAAGTAAAACCATCAAGCTCAACAAGAGCATTGAAGAGATAGAAACATCCACATCAGTTATAGAGAATGAAGAGAAGCACTCTAGGTTGCTAGAAAAAAAAAAATGAAGAAAATAGAAAGAGTTATGCAGAAGTACTCAAAGAAAGGAATCATGGTCAACCAGAATCTAAGAAAACTATTGAATATACATATTTAAGAAGACCATCCATGTTCAAGCCACAAAGAAGCTTCAATCATGATCATGATCAGTCCAAGAAAAAATTTAGAAGGACTATGCCACAAAGAAGATCATTCACTCCCAGGTATGCAAATTTATTTTATGCTAATTGTTTTTATTGTACTAACTTTGGACGTAAGGTCGTAGATTGTAGGGATTATAAAAGAAATTTCCAAGCAAGAAGTTCATATGTGGTCGCACATAACATTCAGTGTTACAAATGTCATAACTATGGACACATAGCTAGTGATTGTAGAAACATGATCGATACTTCCATGAAAGAGAATATTGATATCAGATATAAGAAAGTATGGATAAGAAAACAGGAAGAATAGGTGAATAAAGACTAGGTACCAGAGATCGTAAGATTGGAAATAAAATGAGATGAAGAAAATTCTACAGAGAAAAGGAAATATTTCAGATACAAAAAGGTTTGGAAAATAACTAAAAAAAAAGGAAGGACAGGTAAATAAAGAAAAGGTTCAAGAGATTGTGCATTCAGACATTGTAGTGAAATATGAATCCACAAAAAGAAATAAATAATTTAGAGCTCAGAGAGATAATGAATATACCAATGAAGATGATGATGAATCTACCAATGAAGATGACGATGAATCTATCGATGAATATGATGATGAATACACATCAGAGCAGGAATTGTTCTAAGCCATCTGGCTTAGAGACTCCCAAGTAATATGAATATTAGACAGGGGGAGTATGTGCGATAGTTGTGACAGACCAAGGAACCATCCTTCGAGTAGCTTGTAGAGTTTGAGAAGACAGATTCAAATAAATCGGTTAGCAGAAGTACAATTTGATATATTAATCAAGACTTCATGATAGTGTAGTGATAAATGGGTCAGAATTATGGACAGTTGCGCAAGTAGAGTCTTGGAAAATATAGACATAGATGGATTCATAAGAACACTTAGCATTTTTGGACTAATATATGATAGTGGGCATGAGCATGGATTCATATATTGGTTCAAAGAGTGGTTCATAGACAAAGTAACATTATCATAATGGATGATAATTACATAGGAAATGGATCGAACAATGCTAATGGATTCCAAATTGACATATATTTTTTGGACACATGCAGTGCATACATCAGTTCACATTCAAAACAGATTAATTCTCAGAAACAGTAATGAAAAAACTCCCTACTAACTATGGAAATGAAGCACAGACAACAACCTCTACATCAAGGTAACTCAAGGTAATATTTTATCAATTGAAATTTATGTTGATGATATTGTTTTGGAAGTACTAATGATAGGTTAAGCCAGAAATTTGCAAAGGATATGCATAATGAATTTGAAATGTCATTACTTGGAGGATTATCCTTCTTTTTGGGTCTTCATATATGTCAGAGAAGCCAAGGAATTTTTATTTCTCAAACTAAATATATCAAAGAAATGCTAAAGAGGTTCAGAATGGAAGATTGCAAACCAGTTACCACTCCTATGCAAACCAGTTACCACTCCTATGAAAACCAATTGCAAGTTGAGAAAATATGATGATTCAAAGTATACAGACCAGAGGAAATATAGGTCAATGATTGGTATCTTAGTTTATGTGACAACATCCATACTAGATGTAATGCAGGCAGTTGGACAGGTGGCACAATTTCATGCAGCACCAAAGGAATCAAATGTATTAGCAATGAAGAGGATTTTCAGATATCTCAAAGGAACAAAAGAGTTTGGATTATGGTATCCACAAGGAAAGGATATATCTCTTATTTCCTACATAGATGCAGATTGGGTAGGTTGCATTGAAGACCGATGAAACACCAATGGAGCAACATTCTACTTGGGTGAGTGTTTAGTATCTTGGCTAAGCAAGAAACAATCATCAATATCCTTATCTATAGCTGAGGCAGAGTATATTGCAGCATCAACATGTTGTACATAGGTTCTATGAATGAAACAAATTTTAATAGATATATAGGTTGAGTATGATGAGCCCATTCCAATACATTGTGATAATACAAGTGCCATCAATATCTCAAAAACCCGATGATGCAATCTAAGATGAAGCACATTCCAATCAAGTATCACTTTCTATGGGAACAAGTTACAAAGAAGAACATTAGAGTTGAATATGTGGTAACAAAATAATAAGTGACATACATATTTACAAAACCGCTTCCATGGGAAGCCCTTGCGTATCTTCGCCAGAGACTAGGAGTAATTTATACTCCAAAATGAATGCTTTTGAATGCTTATCTTATATATCTTAGATGTACATGATGAAGCACCATAAATAGGACAAAGGGGGAGAGATTTATCAAATGAAAAGGTAAATGCTTGGAGAGAGAGAGCATAGAGGCATGTTTCCAAGGGGATCGATTGTCGCAAGGGAAGAATGAGTGATATGACTTTAGAGTGATACCCTTTGTTAAAGAGAGATACATTATTAATATGAAGGGAACGAGAGTAATCAGAGGCTTATAAACACAAAGAAAAATCAAAGGCACATAGACAGGGGGATTAGCCCTAAGGAGAGTTCAATCAGGGGGAGAAGCCCCAAAGGGAGATACCCTTTTCCATTGATGTCAAAGGGGGAGAGATAGAAACATTTATGAAGAGTATAAGCATGAATGTTATCATGACTAAGTGTTTCCATCAATGTTGGTGCTTCCATCAATGCCAAAGGGGGATATTGTCAGACAGTTTGCTTAGGTTGATTGATATTTGGTATGGATTGTTGGTTGTCATTTATGTCAACCATTGGAGATTGATATTGTAGATTGATGTCAACCCTTGGAGAAAGTTTGGTAGAAAATTCTGGTAGCACAAAGGTTTGGGTAATGAAACCAAGGTTGTTTCATGTATAATGGTATGAGTTTTAATATATTTGAAGGTAAGAATATTCTGTATGTATATTAAATGTCATTCCATTTCTGGTGGTATGTGGAACGTCACATAACTTCTCACGGTTAGAGATTTATGGCCATGAAAAGTTGGAGAACCCAGGTTTTTGTAATGGACCCAAGTTTGTTTGATGCACAATGGTGCGAGTTTTGATATATTTGTAGTTAATACTATTCTGTATGGATATTACATGTCATTACATTTTTGGTGGTATGTGGAACGTCACATAACTACTCACGGTTTGAGAGTTATGGCCTTACGAAGTTGGATGACCCTCATATGTCATCTAGAAGCCCCAAAAGGT
>CBVK0100670430.1:0-16128 GCA_900067695.1 Picea abies | reverse complement strand
TTCTTAACATATCTTCTATCACTTGATTTACTCTTTTTGTTTGTCCATCAGAATCAGGATGATAAGCTATGCTGAAGTTCAGGTTCATTCCGAACCCCTTGAATAATCCTCTCCAAAAATTTGAGGTAAACTTTGGGTCTCTGTCAGACACAATTTTCTTGGGAATACCATGCAATCGTGCTATTTTCGTCATATAAATATCAACAACATTAGATTCCGTGTGAGTAATCAAGGGAATAAAATGGGAATCTTTCATAAGATTATCCACCACCACCATGATGGAATCATGTTGCTTGTTTGTTCTGCGTAATCCTGTGATGAAATCCATTGTCACCATTTCCCACTTCCACTCAGGAATGATTAATGGCCATAGAAATGCAACTGGGTGTCTATGCTCAACTTTTACCCTTTGACACTCCATACATCTGGCGATGTATTCTACAATTTCTTTCTTCATCCCTGGCCAGTGGTAATGGCTCTTGAATGCTGCTACTGTTTTCTGATATCCAGAGTGCCCAACATAAGGCACATTATGCATCTCTTTCAAGATCATACTCCTCAATTCGTGATAATTGGGTACATAAATTATGTTCCTATACAAGAGTATTCCATCAACATCCAATCTATAATCTTCTATTTTCTGTAGCATCTTACCTTGTTGTAACTTTGTTACCATGTCCATGTACTGCGTATCTGCTTTTGCAGCCTCTAAAATCTCGTCATTAAGATTAGTTTGATACATGTTGATGGCTATAGCATGTAGTTCATGCACTCTCTTTCTCAGTGCATCAACCACTTTGTTCTCCTTTCCTTTGATGTGCTTGATATCAAAGTCATACTCATAGAGGAATCCAAACCATCTGCTCTACTTGGAATTTAAAGTAGGTTGATCAAACAAATATTTCAGAGTATTATGGCCCGTTCTTAGCTCAAACCTCTTTCCCATGAGGTAGTCTCTCCATTTCTTTAAAGCATTTACTATGGCTGCCAACTGCAAATCGTGAGTGGCATAGAGCCCTTCATGCTCTTTCAATTTCCTGGATTCAAAACATATCAAAAATCCATTCTGGCCAAGGACTCCATCTAGTCCTTCTTTGCATGCGTCTGTGCAAACCAAAAATTCTTCATCCAAATCTACAATCTTTAGAATTGGAGCACTGGTTAACAATTGCTTCAATTTCCATAAACTTTACCTCTTTTCTTTGCAAGAAAGTGATTGGGTGAGCAATCCTCGAAAATCCTATAATGAATCTCCTATAGTAGCCAGCTAGACCCATGAATGATCTGACTTCTATCACATTCTTAGGTGTTTCCCACCCTTTAAAAACTTCAATCTGTTCAGGGTCTACTACTATTCCCTCTTCGGATATTATGTGTCCCAAATAGTGGATTCGATTTTGGAAAAATGAGCACTTCCTCAACTTATCAAACAATTGGTGCTCTCTTAGCACCTGTAACACCATCCTCAATTGATGCTCATGCTCTTCTTCTATCTTGGAATATACAAGTATTTCATCCAAAAAGACAATGACAAACTTGTCTAAATATTCTCGGAAAACACCCTTCATTAAGCACATGAAAACAACTGGTGCATTTGATAACCCAAATGGCACCACAATGAACTCATAATGACTATACCTTGTTCTAAAGGTGGTCTTGTTGATTTATTCATCTTTAATCCTTACCTGATGGTATTCTGACCTGACATCTATCTTTGAAAACATCCTTGCATCCTTCAACTAATCAAAGAGGTCATCGATCCTTGGTAGAGGATACTTGTTCTTTATAATTACTTTATTTAACTGCCTGAAGTCAATGCACAATCTTAGGGTCCCATCTTTCTTCTTCACAAATAAAAATGGGGCAACCCAAGGTGACACACTTAGGCATATGTACCCCTTCTTTAAAATTTCTTCAAGCTGCATTTGTAGTTCTTTTGGTTCCAATGTGCTCATCTGGTAGGGAGTCTTTGATACTAAAGCTACCCTAAGCATCAAATTTATAGAGAAATCAATATCTCTTTTTGGAGGTGGCCCTAGTATCTCCTTTAACACATCTTCAAAATATTTCAAGACTTCATGATCCTCCAATTTTGGCACCTTATCCTTAGGTGCTTCATTTATATGGGTTGCAAATATTTGGCAACCCTTCCTGTAACACTTCTTTAGCTGCATTGATGAGATTTCCTAGACAATAACTGCCTTGGGAATTCCTTGGATTGCTCTCTGATTTCCTTCCTCATCCAAGCAGGTGAATGCCTTGTTATGATAGTCTAATATGGAATGGTGTTGGTCCAACCAATCCATACCAATTAGTCAATCATATGATCCCAAAGGCAAGATGTTCAAATATTCCTCGGTACTCAGTCCATTCATGTCCACTGGACATGATTTAACCAACTCAACAACCTTTCTCTTGGCTCCTGTATCCAGCTACACCAACCAAGATTTCCCATGATTTCTTCTTGGTAATTGAAATCTTTCCACTACCTTAGGATCTATATAACTATGACTAGCCTCCGAATCAATTAAAATAGTAAAGGCATGGTTATTGATCATACCTTCAACTTCAATCATGTGTGATTGAAACTTAACTTTCTTGTTGTCTAGGGATGCATAGATCCTTGGTACTCTTCTTCCCATGTCCTCCATTGTTTCTACTTGCTGAACATTTTGAACAACTCTCACCTTGTCCTTTCTGTGAGGGAAATATCTATACTTATGATTTCCATTATAGCCCCAACATTGTTAAGGTTTAAGCTATTATTAAGTTTTTTTTCATTTCACTAGATAACAATAACATAGATAGGATCACTGAGAAATACACAATCACAAGAGACAAATCATTTATCCTGGGAAACCCTCATGGGGGAGAAAACACAACAAAAATTCCTTAATATAGATATCCAATATAATGCAAGGAGATAACTCAAACAAATACAGAAAGTCCTCTCCAAGAAGTGCACCTCTCTCTCTCTCTCTCTCTCTCTCTCTCTCTTCTTCTTCTCGAACTGCAACTCCAAACTTGCGCTCTGATGAACAAGTGAGTGTGTGTGTAAATGAGGCACTAGCCTCTTTATTTATACAATATGGCAGGTAGCTTTTCATTGGTAGGGCCGACTTCTCAATCTGGGTGGTTATAACCACCTTTAATTAATTTGGGGGCTGAATTCTCATTCTTCCTATTACAATTAGGGTTTTACCAATCCGCAAAAGGGGATTTGGTTATTTACAATACCCGACATGATCAATCCACAAAAGGGGATTGATATAATGAATAATACATCAATAATAAATATAATACTCTTTGCAGTTACATTATTTCAACACTCCCCCTTAACAAGAAGGGTATTCTACAACAACATCAGACGAGAGAGAGGGAAGCATCATCAACAACATCTTGGAACACTGATTGGTGAATCTATAAATCATCGAAATTTTTTCTCATCAACAACATCGTCATTCACAACGGAATGAAATCATCATGATCTGCATCAATATGGATTAGTATAAGACTAATACATCGTCATCACAACACAAAGCTGGCCACATCATCACAGCACAAGGATGGCACATCATCACAACACAAGGCTGGCAAACTACACAACAATTAAGCTGGAATCACAACACAACAATTAAGTTGGAATCACAACACAACAATTAAGATGGAATCTCAACACAACAATTAAGATGGAATCTAAACACAACAATTAAGCTGGAATCTCAACACAATAATTAAGTTGGAAGCACAACACAACAATTAAGTTGGAATCTCAACACAACAATTATGCTGGAAGCACAACACTAGGCTGGCATCACCACACAACAATTAAGCTGGAAGCACAACACTAGGCTGGCATCACTACAAAACTACTCCCCCTATCGAGGGAGGTCCTTTTGGACTATACCAAGATTATCTTGAAAGTGATCAAACTTTACATGAGATAGAGGCTTCATCAACACATTGACAACTTGTTCATCCGTGCTAACATATTGGAGATTTATGGCTCCTCTCTGCACCATGTCACAGATGTAATGGTATTAGATCTCTATGTGTTTCGACTTGTCATGAAATACATGATTCTCTGTCATATTTGTGTAGCTTTGGTTATCTCATAGGATTGTGGTTACTTCCATCTCTAGGTTGAATAGACTTGTCAACAACTTCCTAAGCCATATGGTTTCACAACTTGCAGAAAATGAAACAATGTATTATGCTTCTGCTGTAATGAGAGAAATACTTGATTGCTTCCTAGTTTGCCATGAGATCATGGCTGATCCCAAACTGAAACATCATCCTGAAGTGCTCTTCCTGCCAGAGACACTTCCATACCAATCTGAATTAGTGTACTTACTCAGTGTGAAATCATGATCTCCATCATAGCTGAGACCATAATCTAATGTACCCTTAAGGTACCTCATCACATGTTTTGTAGCAACTAGGTGAAAATGTCTGGGTTCTACCAGAAACTGACTCAAAGTGTTCACAACAAAACATATATCTAGTCTGGTGTTCATCAGATACATCAACGATCCAATGACCTATCTATACAACGTGGCATCAATCAATTCTGATGAAGTGTCGACCAAAAGCTTCAACTTCGTTTCCATGCATGTATTCAAGGACTAGCACTCTAACATATTAAATCTCTTTAGGATTTCCACTGCATACTTCCCTTGGTTAAGGAAGATCCTCTTTGGGCTTTGCCATACCTCAAGACCTAAGAAATAATGCATTAGGCCAAGGTATTTCATCTCAAATTCTGAAGCAAGCTTCTTCTTACATTTGGTGATGAGATTTTCTTCTCCAGTTAAGAAAAAGTCATCCACATACAACAACAATATCACTGAATCATCATTCATAACCTTGAAGTAGATGTTAGAATCATCTTTACTCTTGGTAAAACCCAAGCTTGTCAGAAAACTATCTATCCTTCCATACCAATCTCTAGGATCTTGCTTCAACCCATACAAAGCCTTCTTCAACTTGTAGACATGAGTCTTCTTGTCTTCAACTTCAAATCCTTGAGGTTGTTCTATATACACTTCTTCTTTGATGACACCATTTAGGAAGGTTGTCTTTACATCCATCTAGTGTAACTTCCAGTTCATCTTAGCTGTAAGGGATATGATGGTTCCGATCGAAGTGTATCTGGATACAGGAGCGGATGTCTCTTCGTAGTCAATGCCTTCCTTTTGAGAAAATCCATGAGCGAAAAATCTTTCTTTATACTTCTCAATAATTCCATCAACGACATGTTTTATTTTGAAAATCCATTTGGAAGATACCACATCCTTGCTATTCGGTCTGGGAACTATTTCCCATACATCATTATTTATTATGGATTGGTATTCTTCTATCATGGCATTTGCCCATTCTTTCTTCTGAATGGCTTCTTCAAAGAAGATAGGCTCCTTCTCTAGGATATCAAACATCAAAGCCATATAACTGGAGAATGGCTTAGGTCTCTTCACCTATCTCGTGGTTCCTTCGGGAACACCATACTTCTCTCCATATTGAATAATATACCTATCCAAAACATGCTTTCTCTTATGGGAGATCGTCATCTGAGGAGGTTCTTGAAATTCTACTATGTCATGATCTTCTAGAATTTCCTCATCAGGGGAAGCTATGACTTCCCTCATTGGTTCTGCAACTCTGAGAACCTTTCTCACTAATTCTGCAAATCTGGGAGCTATAGGTTCCTCTTCATATACTTCTTCAATCTGACATCTTCTTGATTTCTTGAGTGCTACATCTTCATCAAAGGTCACATCCCTTCTGATCTCAATGTGATGGTGATCTAGTATATAAACCCTGAAGGCTTTGGAGAATTCAGAGTATCCAACAAATATTCCCTTCTTTCCTGAAGGGTCCAACTTGATTCTCTTCTCTTTCAGAATATGTACAAATACTGGGAAGCCAAATATTTTGAGATGGCTTACTTATGGATTCTTTCTGGAGAACATCTCTTCAGGGGTATTGAACCCAAGTGTAGTATGGGACAATTGGTTTTGTACATATACTGCTATTTTTGCTGCTTCTTCCCATAAGCACATTGGGATATCTTGATGATGGATCATGGTCTTCACTGCTTCCATTATTGTTATGTTCTTTCTTTCTACCACACTATTTTTTTGAGGATTGTAAGGATTGGTGAGCTCCCTCTTAATCTCGACATCTTTGCAATAGTTTACGAACTCTTTTGAGGTGTATTATCCTCCATTATCTGACCTGAGTGTATTGATCTTTCTTTTAGAAAGATCTCTATCAAGGCTTTGAATTCCTTGAATTTACTAAACACTTCATCTTTTGATTTCAACAAGTAAACCTAGGTTTTATGAGAATAATCATCAATAAAAGATACATAGTAGACATACCCACTGGTGGAGGATGTTGGCATTGGGCCACACACATATGAGTGATTGAAGTCTAGTACTCCTTCTGCTTTTCTGTCTCTCTTTGAAAAAGGAGTCTTGATGTTCTTCCCTTGTGCACATCCATCACACACACCTTCAAGGTCAACCTTGAGTTCTGGTAGACTTGCGACTGCCTTGCATATATACAGTAATGCCTTGTAGTTGATGTGTGCTAATATTCTATGCCAAAGTTAACATGGATTCTCAATGGCATGGGTCATGGCTGTTTCTAAGTGACCCTTTAGTTTATACAAGCCACCTTCTTCTTTTCCAATGATGATTTCTTCTTTCATGGTTTCTCCTTTATCCCACATAAGAACTTCTCCATCTATAAAGGGAATTATGGAGCCTTTATTTTCTAAAGCTGATATGGAGAGTAGGTTCTTTTTCAAACCTGGTACATAGAGTACATCCTTCATCTTCATTGGAGTCCCTGAATTAAGCTTGTAATTTGATTCTCCCACTCCCTTGATAAGGTATTGATAATCATCTCCAAGTGTAAATTTTTGAGAAAACTTCTTTTTTGAAATGAAAGAGAGAACATCTCTTTCACCTATCATGTGCTTGGAAGCACCACTATCAATGAGCCAAGTGTCCTCTTCAGGCGCTATCGATCTTGAGAGGGCTGATATTAAGACATAGTCTTTAATTTGCTCTCTTAACATATTTGCGGGTGGTTCTTTATCTTCAACTGCATGGACATGATGTCTCTTATTTTTCCTCTTGTATTCTTCTTGTATAGCTGGACAATGTCTCCCAATATGTCCCATTTTGTCACAATCATAGCATTGGACACATGAGTAATCTCTTTCCTTTCTTTGTCCTTTTTTTTGAAATCTCTTTGGTTGAGATTCTTTATGACTGCATTTGTTTTGGGGGTGAGAATATTTATGAGTTTCTTTCTGGAAGTAAGAATTCTTTCTTCCTCCTTTAGTGTGAGTAGCTAGGGCTTGATCTTCATCTCTTGAAAGTAAAGCTTCCTGGTTAGCTACTCTTGATTCTTCTTGAATGAATTCTTCCCACAAACTGTCAAATAGTAGTTTCTCCTTTTTTACACAGATGGTTTGGATGAATTCATCTCGAGGTCTTGAGATACCATTAAGGGCAGTCATTATAAGTTCATATTCATCTATAGCATCTCTGATCGCTTCTAGTTGTTCTTTGAATTGATATATTCTGGAGAAATATTCTTGGATTGATTCTCCTCTCTGCATCCTTGTATTTTTGAGCTGAGTTCTTAGATTCATCTTCCGATTTATGTTATTTCCTTCATATAGTCTGGTTAGGGCATCAAACATTTCTTTTATATTCTTATTTGATGACACTTGAGGAATCAAGTGATCTTTGATCGAATCCGCAATGATTATTTTGGCCCTAATTATGTCCTTGTGGTGTTTTGCTTTATCTGCAGCATCGACGGGTTCTGGTACTTCTTCTTTGACGAATCTTACTAGGTCATTCTCTTAAAGAATGAGACCAATCCTATACTTCCAGGAACGAAAGTTTTCCACACCTTCCAACTTGTCAACAATCTTATTTCTTCCAGACATCTTTTACTTGGGGCTAGGAAAATGACCAAAAATGAAAATGCTCAAAATTAAATTCCGAACTTACTAGGAGGTGCACTTGGTTGAGGCGAGTATCCTGGTTTGGTTAGATTTCAGAAAATCCAACTTTTACCCCTCCAAACTTGATCTGCGAATTTATGGACTGGTGCTTTTGGTTTTCTGGTACTTTTGGTACTCTGGTACTTCTGGTACTTTGTGAAAACTAGGGTTTGACTTTCCGGGATTACTAGCCACTGAAAAGTTGTGCTGAGGATACCAAAGTGATCCTTGAGGAAGGGCACACTTTTCTAGATGGTTTTTGGGCTAAAATACTTATTCAACAAAAATCCCTAATTTGCATGTATGGAAATAGTGACGTTTTTCACTTTCTCTTGTGAAATATGCTCTCTTCAGCTTAGCTCTAAAACCATGTTAAGGTTTAATCTATTATTAATTTTCTTTTCATTTCACTAGATAACAATAACATAGATAGGATCACTGAGAAATACACAATCAAAAGAGACACATCATTTATCCTGGGAAACCCTCATGGGGGAGAAAACCTAACAAAACTTCCTTAATATAGATATCCAATATAATGCCTAGAGATAACTCAAACAAATACAGAAAGTCCTCTCCAATAAGTGCACCTCTCTCTCTCTCTTCTTCTTCTCCAACTGCAGCTCCAAACTTGCGCTCTGATGAACAAGTGAGTGTGTGTGTAAATGAGGCACTAGCCTCTTTATTTATACAATCTGGCAGGTGGCTTTTCACTGGTAGGGACAAATTCTCAATCTGGGTGGTTATAACCACCTTTAATTAATTTGGGGGTCGACTTCTCATTCTTCCTATTACAATTAGGGTTTTACCAATCCGCAAAAGGGGATTTGGTTATTTACAATACCCGACATGATCAATCCGCAAAAGGGGTTTGATATAATGAATAATACATCAATAATAAATAGAATACTCTTTGTAGTTACATTATTTTAACAAACATTGCATAGGTGTCTGCCTTGGCCTTTTCCCACCTACTTCAGCCATCCCGGGCTCCCTCAAAACTGGTTGTCCTCGAGGACTATTTCTGAAAAATGGTGACTTTCTCTCATTCTGCCTCTACTCGTTCTTAAACTTCCTCTTGTCTTCTCAAGCTCTTTGGAAAGTAGGATTTACCCTATCCTGATCATATAAACATTTTTCCTTCCTTATGGTTTCTTCCATAGTTTTAGGATCATCATACTAGATTTTGTCACTGATAAAAGATGGCATCCCACTCAGATATCTCTGGATCTTGACTATCTCATCCTTAATGAAAGGAAAATACTTCAACAACTCTAGAAATATCCTTTCATATTCATCTATAGTCATGTGGCCCAATTTAAGTTTAGAGAACTCTTTCATCTTCTTGTCATAATATCTCTTGGTTAAGTACTTCTTTTCAAAATGTTTCTTGAATTCCTTCCATGTGACATCCTTCTCTCTATTGTGCTACACTTGCACAAGATGATCCCACCACATGGATTCCTTTCCTTTTAGCTGATAGATTGCAATTCTTCCTTCTGCATGAGAGGAATAATTATGCAATTGGAAATATTTCCTCATGCCAGGTAGCCGTGTTTCAGCCTCTTCATCTTTCTGATGCTCTCCATCAAAACTAGGAGGTTTGATATTATTCATTTCACCCTTCAGTTCATCCACTTTATATCTCCTATGATTTATGGTAGGAGATGGACTTGAACTGCTGTGTGGCCTCCTTTTGGGAGTGCTAGTGATGTCTGTTACCACTTATTTCTCGTCTTTCCTCATTAGGGGACTCGTGCATCCCTGATTTGCTGGATCCACTTTCCTTATACAAATTCTTTTCAATTCTTTCTAGGCTCTGCATTAACTTCATATTGAAGTCTTCCTATTTCCGCTTGGTTTTATTAAGACTTTCATTATTTGCCTGGTGAATTTGGACATCTTTTTGCAAATTTTTAAGGATTTTCATCATTCTCACATCTTTATCTATTTCTTCTCCATGCCCATTGGAGTTTTTTCCTTCAATTCCCAAATGTACATCCATTCCTCTAACTTCATCCTCCGGACTGTAAGCATCATGTGCCTCCTCCATTTCTCTGCACTATGTAACAATTTGGTTCGGTTCTGACAATTGCTAACTATGCAAAATGTACAGTCATCCAAATTTTGTTAGGCTATTAGACTTAATAATTTTCCAGAATAACTTAAATGATATGATTTAACAAAAGAATATTAGACTCCATTTTTTGCGGGTCTTTGGTCAATCAAGAATCCCCACGACTCTATCTCTAAGCCCTGTTCTATTTTGCAATTCACTTTCAAGTGCTAGCCCCTTTTTCTTCAGCCCTTAACTTGCATGTGACCATGGATGTGACCAAGTGCTAATAGTTGGGTGCTTATCTAGAGCCTTGAAACTTTGTGGCACTGGAGCTTTAGAGGTTTACCTTTTCGCACATCAAAAACATCACAAAACATTGAACTAGCAAACTCGCGAAGGACGGTGGATCTACGGTCCACATTCCTTGTTCAAGTCTATGGTGGATAGGAGAACTTGGACTCTGGGCTTTGGTGGTTTCCAAAGCACATCACAACAAATATCCTGGACTACCACATTGGTGAACTTGCGAAGTGGGGTGGATCAATAGTCCTCGGCCTCCCAACATCTAACCACTGATATTTACTATGGAACTTTGAGCTTTGGGAGTTCCAAACTGTCCATAGTCTCAATCCTTCTGAAGTGCCAAGTCTTCAGACTGCTACAGCTGCAGCTGTTTCCAAGTAAAAAGTCATATGACACCTGTCATTCCTAGGGGAGATCCATGTCATCTAGATGATGTCATCATTCCATGTCACATTCGTTTCTTCAGGGCTTCCTGGCTACATGACTTCAGAGCTTCAGGGTTCCAAGACTTTGGAGTATTTCACATCTGCAAACCCAAAAATCCCAAACTGTGAATCTTTGAATACTTCCATGTCACCCTCGATGACATCATCACATCATGTCACTTTGGCACTATGGGACTTCGGGGATTTCTTCCTCCCACTCAATCATGGACCATTTCTTTAGGAGTGTTAAGTCTTTAGACCTTGGGATCTGAATCCACGTGTCCCCTGTGACCAATGGTTGAGATTAACTCTAGCCTTCAAGAGTTCTCTACTCATTGATAACTGTAACACCTTTCCTCTGGAGTACCAAGTCTCCGAACTTCACGATCTGGCACCACACGTCTACTGGGGTCAAGTTATTGTGGGCTTGGTCTAGTTAAATTCTTCACCAAGGTTTTAACTACTTTATGTATTCATCAGAGGACCCACTACCCATGCTCGAGAGGAGTGCCACGTGGAGAAATACTAGAAGCGGAAATGTGGCCCAATATGATGGGTGACACATGTCATGTTCTAACTGGCATTTCTATCTTCCAAAGGTTCTTAACTCATTGATACGTGGCACACATTCCATGTGTCCATGTCATCCCTGGTGACGTCAACAGGCCACGTCACTTTGAGACTTTGGGCTTCAAAAGATTTTACACTTGCACACTCCAATTCTCCTAAATGACGAACTTTGAATAAGTTGATATTATGACACACATCTCCTTTTATGAATGTTTCAGGTGGAATTTGGACTTTGGGACTTTAGGAGTTTTCACTCTATCACACCTTGTTTCTCTTGAATGTCGAATTCCCAAACCAGCCAATCTGCCGACATGAGTTTCTTTTGACGAATGGTCTAGATTAACTCCAAACTTCGGGACTTCAAGAGTTTTCACTCTATCACATCTTGTTTCTCCTGAATGTTGAATTCCCGAACAAGCCAATCTACCGACACATGTTTCTTTTTACAAACAATCAGGATTAACTCCGGACTTTGGGATTTCAAGAGTTTTTGCCTTAGCACACTTTGTTTCTCCTGAATGTTGAATTTCCAAATGACTATGAGATCTACGGCTCACAACCACCCGTGTGAAGATATGATGGCTGAGATCTATTTTTTACCGCTATGCCTTACCTTTTTCTCTTGGCTTGATCTAACAACTTCGATCTATCCTTGGTCAAATCCAATGGTAAACACTTCTCCCCGGATCTATGATGTAGATTCCCTTCGTGACTTTAGAACTTTGAGCTTTGACCCCTTTTTCTCTATAACACATAAACTTCACCGAAGTCGCCAAGTCCGAAGGACTTGGAGGTTAACTCTCATGCACCTTTTTCCAGATCCGATGGCTGGAAAAGTTGGCCTTTCCCCCTACGCAGATCTTACGTCCCAATTCAAACCTTGTGGCCCAACACAATGGTTTTTGCAGCTTATTTCTCTTTTTCCATTCCATAAACTGTTATACCGCCTGAGCTTCATAACACAACCAAGGTATTCTATTGGCACCCAGAGGCGCTCTTAAATCATATTTTATCCATTTTGACAATAATTCACTCTAAAACCTTTGTGTCATTAACCACTTACATGGCCCATCCAAGCTCAGTTTTGAAACCATGGGCTCTAATACCAATTTGTAATGTCCCCAGTGTTGGACACACTGACTACACTGAGAGGGGGGGTGAACAGTGTAAGGCTCTTTTTCCCAAAAATTCCCTCTTACACAAAACTCCTTAGTTAACAATCACCATTAACTCATCACTCATTGCTATCATTTATAACCAATTATATGTGAACACATATCGACAACATATATCAACAATATAACATCAAAAAGTCATCACCACAAGGAACACAAAGAACACAAAGAACACAAGATGTATGTACAATTTTCTTTTTATTACGGACTACAATCCTTGGTTTTTTTTTAGAAACAACTGAATAGAGTACAAGTCTACAAGAGAACCATATATATAATTCAATACTCAACTTACACCCTCAACACCAACTAAAATGAGGCAACAATCCTCAACATATATCAATCTATACCATAAACAAGTGCATCAACCATGCACCAACCTGTACCAAACAACCTGTAATCAACCTGTACCATAAACAAGTGCATCCAACCATGTACCAAGTATATACCAATCATGTGTCAACTACTCATAAACAATCAATCATCAATATCTACGAACATCATCAACTATACACCTCATGTATGTGCCAACTCATCGACTGCTTGTCTCAACCATAACTAGTTTTGGATTAGTCAACAACCCTAAGTTGAAATAATCATAACTATATACCTGTAATGAATAAATATTTGAAACTGATACACAATGTTCTTCAGTGTGTTTTGTGCAATTCCTCCATTTTTCACTACTTGGAACCTCTCAGAAAAGGAGTTATAGCAAAAATGGCATAGCTTGCTGAATCTGGCTTATTCTAGAGAACGACCTTGTAGAGCGTGCCCCACACATAATATTTGTTGAATCGATATGAAAATATTAAAAATAATACTATAGATTGTATGCTAACCAACACATTTGTTCTTACTAAATTTTGATCTGTTATGAATAAGTTATGATGTTTTTACCCGAAACACCTATTTTAGACTAGTTTCAGGACTAGTCACAAACCCTATTTTCCGAAGAGTGTATATCCAAAAATACAACAACCCACAAGATGAATTTTTTACCACATATACTTGGATATGTTTCCTCAATTTCATATCAATCTCACGGTCTGAATTATTATAGAAAACAAGTTATTGTGAAAATGGTGAGATGACTTGTAAATAACATACCTTAGAAAGCATCATCAAAATAATTTATCCTCCCTTGAATTTTGACCCTCTTTTCTTCACCTTCCCTCTGAAATTTGGCTTAGATATTATTTGGTTGCCTTAGTCAACTATATATCTTCAATATGCTCAAGTGTAATTTAAAATGAGAGAGCCTTGCCTCTTATTTATACTCTCCATCTTCTAGGTCACTTAACCCATTTCTAGGTCACTTAACCAATTTATAGGTCACTTAACCTAGTTTCCTCATTTTTAGGGTTAACAACTTTCCATAATTAGAAATTTCTCCATTACTTTATCATTTAAATATTCCTCCTTGACTTTCTCACCTCACTTTATCATTTAAATAATCTTCTTTGATTTTGTCACTTCACTTTATTATTTAAATAATCCTTCTTGACTTTGTACTTTAATTTATCATTTAAATAATAATTTCTTCTTTGCAAGCTCTTTGACTTCTTTGACCTTTTGGGGCTTCAAGCCAACATATGAGGGTCCTCCAACTTCGTAAGGCCATAACTCTCAAACCGTGAGTAGTTATGTGACGTTCCACATACCACCAGAAATGACATGACATGTACTATCCATATAGAATAGTATTACCTACAAATATATCAAAACTCATACCATTATACATCAAACAAACTTGGGTCCATTACCCAAACCTGGGTTCTCCAACTTCTCATGGCCATAACTCTCTAACCGTGAGGATTTATGTGACGTTCCACATACCATTAGAAATGGTATGACAAGCACTATCCCTCTAGGATAGTTTCACTGACAAATTCACAGATCTTCATATTAGTTTTCCACAATCAAGCATCGGTCCTCCAACCATTCTTCTAGGATAACTCAACCGTAAAGCATCTTCCCGTGAGGGATTTCACCATAAGGGGACCACTTTGGAGTTCATACATTTGTGCACCTTATCAAACACGATAAGACTATAATGATCAATCTAAATATGCATCATATATCAAAGAAACCACATTGAACCATCATCATCTTTGCATCATGTATCAATGACAACTCATTGATCCATACTCATATATGCATGACATCATATGCATCATATAATTGACATCTATCTAATATCATCAAGGACAATACATATTAAATTTGACATCAATCATCAATCAATCAATCCTTTGACATCAATCAATCACTTGACATCAATCAATCAAACCATTGGCATCAATGACAACATGATCCAACAACATGATCCAACAATCTCCCCCTTTGACATTGATGGCAATACCAACATTGATGTCAACACCAATCATTGATCTCAACACGTAGACAAGGCATGATCTACATCAATAGTCATCAATCATATCAATATGACTATCTCCCCCCATCAATCACATCAATGTGACTATCTCTCCCCCTTTGACATCAATGGAAAATGGTCATTATCCTCTTGGGGCTGCTCCCCTTGTCTGAATGCCTTTGATCTTCCTTTGAATAATATCTCCCCTTTTGAACAAGGGATATCACTCTGATGTAATGGTGAAGATACATCACTCATACTCCCTCTGTGACCATCACTCCCCCTGGAATTATGAATCTGTGCACTTTCTTCAAATATAGGGCTCTTTTCTAGGTATGCATCTGATAAATATATCCTCCTAGAATCATGGGAAGAATAATGACTCCCCCTATGGGTATGTCTCCCCCTATATCCTCCACAATACGATCAACATGCAATTTCTACTGTTCAACCAGATCATAGATCAACTTCTCTTTCAATGACGATCCTTGGACCTATCCATGCATCAAACTTGTGCCATACCATACATCATGAAACAAAAGATATGTCAAAAATAAAATAGAGAATCATGAACAAAATATCAACCAAGTACATCATGTACCAAAATGTGCCCACCATGCACAACACCCATGTACATCAACACCATAGAATGTGCCAAAAGATATCATTCATGGAATGTATCAACCATATGCCTCTATCAACATGTCAACATGTGCATCCACCAATATGCCAACCATGTGCATCCACCAATATGCCAACCATGTGCATCTACCAACATTCCAAACAAGTGTTATATCACTCATGATATGTCTCTACCATGAACCAAGTGCCTCAATCATAAAATGCCTCATGTACAAAAATATATGCTAATCAAGTAATACCAATGATGTACTTTTAGCCAATTACTCATCATCCAAACATATACCAAACATGTACATCAACATGTATCACTACTTTTACCAAGAAAGTATTCCAACCATGCACCAATACCACAACAAGATGAATCCTCATACATGTATGCCAAGTGCACCATAAAATATGTGCTAATCAAATCTTCTAGTAGGTGCCTCTACCAATGTAGTAATAGTATGCTTCAATAGATCAATGACATCTCTAACTAGCATCATCATCATATAACCAAGGTGCCATAACTTCACCGCAATAACCAACATTGTGTTGTAGGAAAATCTGCC
>CBVK0100670429.1:0-16128 GCA_900067695.1 Picea abies | reverse complement strand
CCAAGTTGAAGGCATTGACTATAATGAAACCTTTGCCCCTGTAGCCAAAACGAATTCCATCCGTCTTGTTCTTTCCCTTGCCGCCTCACATAAATGGGAGGTTCATCAGATGGATGTTAAATCTGCCTTCCTGCATGGCGATTTAAAAGAAGAAATCTACATGGAACAACCTCCTGGTTATGTCCAGAATGACTCTAGCCTTGTTTGTCGCCTCAAGAAGTCTCTTTATGGTCTCAAGCAAGCTCCCCGAGCTTGGTATGCCAAAATGGATAGCTTTCTTATTGCCACTGGATTCTCTAGATGCCATTCTGATCCTAATGTCTATACCAAGAAAGTAGGAAGCCATCTCATCATCCTTTTCCTTTATGTTGATGACCTTATCCTTACTGGTAGTGACTCAAAACTTTTAAACCATGTGAAAACAAGCCTTAAGAAGAAATTTGAAATGACAGACTTAGGTTTTTTGCACTATTTCCTTGGCCTCCAAGTTTTGCAAACTAATGAAGGAATTTTTCTTTCCCAGTCTAAGTATGCTTGTGACCTTCTTCGTCGCTTTCACATGGACGATTGTAAACCAGCCCCTTCTCCCTTCCAATCTGGAGTCAAGCTTTCTGCCACTTGTACTTCTCCTGAAGTTGATGCCACCCTGTATCGTCAGTTAGTTGGTAGCCTCTTATACTTGAATCATACCCGTCCTGATCTTTCCTTTGTTGTTGGTCTTGTTGCCCGATATATGCAAACACCCCATGAAAGTCATTGGAAAGCAGCTAAAAGGATACTTCGCTATGTTCGTGGCACTATTCAGTTTGGGATACATTACAGTTCAGGGGGGACTCCCTTATTGGTTGGTTTCACTGATTCAGATTGGGCAGGCGACCCTGATGATCGGAAGTCTACTGCAGGTTATGTTTTCAGCCTTGGTTCAGGACCTGTCACTTGGGCCTGTAAGAAACAACAGGCTATTGCACTTTCTTCAGCAGAAGCAGAGTACCGAGCAGCGGTTAATGCAAGTCAGGAAGCCTTGTGGCTTCGACAGATCCTTTCAGAGTTTGGATTCCAGCACCAGCATCCGACCAGACTTTGGTGTGATAATCAAAGTGCCATCAAGCTTGCCAAAGACCCAGTTCAACATCAGCGCAGCAAACACATCGAGATACACATGCACTTCATCAGAAAGCTCATTCATGATCAAGTTATTGAAGTGCTCTTTTGCCCTACAGAAGATCAAGTTGCAGACATTTTCACAAAGTCTCTTACAGAAGCGAAGTTTTCCAAACTTCGATCTATGTTAGGAGTTCAGGAAGTTGTCATTAAGGGGGGATAGGCTCTAATGCCTCCTTCCTTCTCCTATTGTGTCATTATTGTAAATCCTTCAATCCTATCCCAAGTTGTTCTTAAGGGGGGATGTTAGGATATTTAGACACTTAGGAGTTAGTTAAGATCTACTTGGTCTAATATGTCGTTAGGTAAAAGTGTGTTTCTTTAGTATGCATTAGTATGCATTTGTAGTTAGGAAATCCGACGGTCACGATATGTTCCCGACATAGAGTGATCCGACGGTTCATACTCTCCTCGATCTTAACGGCCATTGAACCGTGGCTTAACACCCGATTGGTCCATGATCTCTATTTAAAGAGCATGGAGGGTCATTTGTCGATGATCGATTGTGAGAAACCCTATTGTAAAATCTCTCTGTAATCTTTTTCTTTGCATTAATAAACTGCTCCAAGTAGCCGCGTTGGCTGGGGCCGTGGATGTTTCCCCGTAGGGGTTTTACCACGTGAAAACATCGGTGTGTTGATCTTTGATCTGGTTATGTGAGTGGTTACTGAAGGTGTTCATCCTCTGTTGGAATACCTGTGTTGTCGAACAATGTCCTAATGTCAAACATGGTAGAAACCACTTGATTACCACTCAATGATGTAAAACGTTAACAAGCGCGAGGAAAATCACCATTAACTTCATTAATTCCCAAGGTACTCTGGTACATTCCAACGAATGTGAATGGATGAGCTGAAGTCGAACATCCGTGGAATCATCTGATCATAGGCCAATGATGTAAACCCACTGTCGGGCGTGAGAAGGCCTACAATTGAGGCATGTAGGTCCCAAAGTACTAATTGGTTTCTAAGTCTAATTCCTGGATAATGTGTTGAAGTCGACAGAAATAGGCTCGTCGATGGAGGGCCTTGATGTATCCCCCATCAACGACACGAAACGGACACAGAGATGTAATTGGTAGATCAAATGAATATGGATTGACATGGGTATTGAAACAAGATATTTTTGATGGCTAACTCTCGAGGTGGATACTTCCCTTGAACACTAAGGCACAACAGCAGAAACATGACATGGACCAAAACTTGATGATACAGTGTATGCTGTGACTTACATCAGGTGACCCAAAGGAGTGAAAGAAACTCAAAGGATTGGCTCAGTGCAGAGGTTCAACGGATTATAATGTGCACAAATACAAAGTGTCGTGTTCAAGGGTGACTCTGTGAGTTACTTGGTAATGTTCTCAAAAAGATGTTTGGCTTGCTTTTTTCAATTTTTCCCCCATCTAGATAGACAAGTACCTCTTTTTAATTTAACTAGCTCGAGGAGGGTAAAACATGCTCGATATAACTCACCTTCGGTAATTTCCTCTTCCTTTGTCTAACAAACAGGAAGAAGTAAGGGTTCGGTCCCATATGGGCCTGTCGACGTTTGTTTTGGTGAGTCCAAAGACAGAAAACTCGAAGGTTTTTCACGATTATAGAGTCTAGAAAAACACTTTAAAGAGAACTCTCTCAGTTCCTTTTTTGTAAAGTAGTCTAACAAGACCGAAAAAGAGATAAACTATCGCTCAACAGATGTTTTCTTCAAATACTTTAACGAGCGTGAAAAGAACAAGGTCCGTCGGTAATCGTTTCATGTTTAGAGAGTCTGAAAAGAACTTAAAGATGACTCCAATGTTGTCCTTTTTCATAATGTTAGTCTTGCGAGGCCGAAAAAGAGATAAATTATCACTCGAAAGACGACCTTTCAAACCTTTTAATGAGTGGGAAAGAAAGAAAGATCACTCGGCAATCTTTTCATGTTTAGAGAGTCTGAAAAGAGCTTAAAAGGAGACTCCAAGGGGTTCCTTTTTCGTGTATCCATACAGGTCTGAAAAAGAGATAAAAGTCTACCCGGATGCATTCTCATGTATTTACGAGCATGAGAAAGAACAAAGACTAAGCTCGGTATGCCCCCAGCATGAAAGCTAGTGGCTTAACTCCAGAAAAATCATCAAAGGCTGGAGACATGCCCTCCAAGCTTCGATTCATTCACCAGCTCTGAGGTCGTCACCAATTTCTCTAGTAGATGAGAAAAAGGATAAGGGTGCATGAAAAGAAGGTTCAAGAGAGGTGGATGTTTCATTTTTTAATGAGCTTGACAAAGGAAAAGAACTATGCTCATGGCCTCTATTTCATTTTTTAACGATCTTGCCATAGAGAAGAGAAACTATGCTCATTTTTGCTTCTTGATCATGGCTTCCAAGAGGATAATGATCTGGAAGGGTACCATGTTAAGGGACAAAACTCGATCATGGCTTCCAAATGATCTTCGTCGGATGGAAGACAATCATTCTGGAAGGAACACATGTTGAGGGTTGTGACAGGGGTAAGGAGATCATGCTCCAATAATCCTACCGAAGAAATCATCATGTCAACTACCGGATCCAAATCATCATAAGTTGAAATCATGGGAGACAACACTACATAATTGACATGCGGCAGGGGCGATACTATCTGCATATAAGAACCACTTAGGGAGGTAACCCAGTCAGGGCCGATGAATGAAAGTTGATCAATAGTCACAATTCTTCCATCGTGAGGGAAAGATATCACACGGAAAAGGGTGGACACAAGAGATTTCATAGCATAGACATAATCCCTCCCAAGGAGTAAAGAGAAATCCAAGGGGTCTCGGACGACCATGTCATCGATAAAGATAGTTTTCCCTCCCAAAGTTACAGGAAACTAAGGAAGGATCCCTAAAGGTTGACTAGTTCTTCTCTTAAAATCTAACAGATTCTATGTAACTGGTGCAAGTTGCGGACAACCCAAAGCGTACCAAGCAACAGAAGACAAAATACTAATGGATGCACCTTCATCTATTAGCATTTGAGGAACGTCCTGACCATGAACCTGTACTGTAATCTGGAAAGGAATGTGAGAGGGAAGACGAGGTATAGTTATCACACCCCAATCAAAAAGGATGGCCTCATTACTTGGAGGGGGTTTTGTAGGAGAAGGAGGAATGCCCCCTGGCACGGTAGAGTCTATATTAATGAGAAAAACATGGGCAGTATCGGGTTTACTCTCTAGAAGGGGAGTAGGATCGATCGATGATTGGATTAGATCAACCAATGGTGGACTTGGATAGAACACTTTAGCAATGTTCAAAGGAAGAGTGGGACTTCCCAAGGAAGGGACTGGATCAGTCACTTTGACATTCCTCAACGGAGGAATGGGATCGACCGATGGAAAAACTGGCTTGACCACTTTGGCACTTCAGAGGAAGAGTGGGACTAACCGAGGAAGGGACTGGATCAATCACTTTGACATTCCTCAATGGAGGAATGGGATCGACCGATGGAGAAACTGGATCGACCACTTGAGTTTCATTCTCCAAAGCAAGAATGGGGTCGACGGGTAGAAACGGATCAACCGCTTTGGTGTCACACTCTAATAGGAGAGTGGGATCGACCGAGGATGAAAACAGATAGACCACTTTGGTGTCACTCTTTTGATGAAGAGCGGGGTTGATCGATGACGGAACTGGATCAGCTACTTGGGTTTGTGGTTCAATGGAGGAGGAAACTAGATTGACCACCTAATCAACCAGATTGACCAGGGATGGAACCAGATTGACCAGTCCATCAACAAACAATGGGTCAGAGGAAATCTTATGATAACCTTCTGGAAGTTTTTCCAAAAGAGAAGAAGCCTCGTCCATGCAAGGACAAAGGTGAGTGTAATGATTACCTTTACAGAACATGTAAGGGAACTTGACAGTTTTCTTCTTCTTACCAACTTGAACATCACTAGTTGATGGGGTATCATCGACATGACCGATAGAGGCCGATGATGTGGAGGACCACATTTCTAAGACCTGGGTAAGACTGGGGCAATCCCTCGGAAATTAGTCACCCTTACAAAGGCTACAAGGGAATTTGGGTTTTGGATTCTTCATTTTAATATTGTTGACCTCATCAACACTCCCAGTACTATTAACAATAACTAGTTTCTTAGAGCCAACATCTGATGTTGTTGGGGTCTTTGTCCTTTTTGAGCTCTTCTTCTTCTTCTCTTTCCATTTCTTCTTCTTCTGATCAGCCTGGCTACCTGCTTTATAGCTTTCACTAGGTGAAGAAGGAGAAATGGAAGGAGACTTAATGGGCAAAGAAGGTGAAAAGTTGAGGTGAGGTTGATGTGTGGGTGGTGTACTGACATCTAAAGTATTAGGTGCAGCTGAAACATTGGGAGGATTCGGGATCACTGGAGTGGGGAACAACCAAACTCGTAATCCAATAGTGAGTCCTGGAAGACTCAGTGTGGAAACATATGGAGGAGAAAACTTTCTAAACGAAGGAAAGGTATAAGGTTCCTTAGGAGAAGGGGTTCCTCCATTGGTACTCCCAAAATTCGATGCTATTAACATTGACTTGACCTAAGGTCCACTAAGTAAAACAAACAACACACGCTATGAATCTGAGAAGCAATCAATCAAACAAATCTTCCTATGATGAAACCACTAGTTGGTGATGAAATCCAACGTCGTGAGATCAAAATAGGAAGGGGCAAGGGTAGAGTGTGTGGATCAGTTACGTTGGTGACCTGCTTAATGGACTTACGCCTTGGTGCAAGCTTCCACACAGTAATTGTGGATTTACCCTCCAAGGAGAGTGAGTGAGTTTGACCAACGTCTGTTCCAGGTACAGTGAGACTTCCCTTCACCGTCACCTTGTGTGAGACCCTAAAGATTGTGGCTACTAAGGTCACCAACTCATAGTCATCCCTTGGGCGAGTACATTCGACAGTCCAGTTGGAACGTATGGGCAAGATAACAAGTCCAAAATCAACTTGAAAGGATCCCACACATAATTGTGGGTATCCCTTCCAGTGACCCCCAATATACGATCCGACCACTACAAATAGTTGAGCCACAGAGGGATAATCTCTGTAACTCACCCGAATGCGACCTTGTGTGTAACCCCTATGTGAGTGGGGGATCCCAGCAAACCAATACGACAATTGGATTTGACTCTCCCTACCACAAGATACTAAGTTTGTTTGATAGATTTGGAAAGTTATCCTTTCAACCTATTCCAAATCCCTACACCTTAAACTAATGTAGGTTTGCTAACAAAGATGTAAAAAGTTTGATAAATTTTAGTTAAGCATTGATTTTAATGGTTGTTGTTTACTCAAAGGGTGTAAGAAAGTGAAACTGGTGGAATGATGACTTAATTACCAAAAATATGCATGAAATATGATAAGCAATCATTTATTTTCAATGAATACCTATGTAAGGGAAAGAGGAAGAGTCGTTTTCACTATCAAACACTTGATAAGGAATGCCCTCAATCAATTTTGTTCTCAGTCAAATCCAATATAATGCTACAACATTTCAAAAATGGAAACTAATGACTAAGATGTACTTTTTTCATTTTTATGTGAATGATAATCAATTCAATGCAAAATTTATCTTGCCAACTACCCTTTCAGATAAAGGAAATTCAGACAAGAATATGTAGTTTTCACACAAACAACACACCCTTTTTTTTGCGATCAAACAAGAGAAAGAAAACAAAAAATGCAAAAGGAAGGATAAATATATTGGATCATATGACCTCAAAGAACCAAATGAGAAGAGTTACAGACTTTTGATCTCCTTTACTAGAGTTCCCGCTCAGTCAAATAGGAGAGGAAAAAACAACGGATCGATTTCAAGATCTCAACAACAAAAACTCAAAAATAATGAAGAAGGGCATAAAATATGAACAACAAGGTGTTTACTTCCTAGGAGGAAGCATGTCAAAGGTCAAAGGAAGAATCATTGAGTCACAAAGTAGCTCAACAAGTGAAGAAACAGGGTCTGGACCTCCAAAAAATGCAATTTTTCAAGAGATTTTGTGCAAAATGGGGTTGGAACTCTGGTGGAAGGGACACCAAGGCGTTATAAAACTCTATCCAACACTTCTAGGGAGTGTTGGAACTCTACTAACATGGGCAGGGGGGCGCCAGGCTCAGAAAACTCATAAAAATGTCCAAAAACCCAAAATTTCAGTCAAATTTTGACAGTCAAGCTGAATGTGATGGGGTAAAGAGTCAATTAGCAAGTGAAATCAGATATGAAGGGGTGAAAAAGGCCTAAGAAAACAAAAGGTAAGACAAGGTCTATGAGGAAATATCAAAACCAAAAGTTTCGATTCGATTCTCCCCAGTGGAGTCGCCAATTTCTGTTGAAGGAAAATCTCCCTGCAAACAGGTAGATCTCCTCAAAGAGCTATAATCTTAACTCTAAGACAGAAAGTTCTTATCATGGTCACTGATTTCCTTTTATATCTAGGTGGAATAATGTGTGAGGATGAAGGAGAAAAGAAGTACCTTTTACCGGTGTTTTTCCTTGCACACTCCGAGTTGAGCTCCAATCTTTCGCTCCTCGATAAGCCCTGTAGACAAACAAAGCACGACCACTTCCTACTCTATCAAAATTAGTCCGAAATAGGTCTATCTACTAAAGAGACAAATTCATGTGAGATTTAACATGAATTAGAAAGAAACACGCCAAGCAAATTATATTAATGAGGACAAAACATTGCTTACAGTTGTAGATGGATTGCAGTAGTTCTGCCAAGTCCTCCTTGTCTACCCCTTTCTCAAAAGATCCACGATCCGAATGATGATGGATTCACCGATTGCTCCCTATGAGATCATAGGTCTCTTGCCTCCAAAATATCTCTATTCCAGCACCACTTATAAGATCATAAGTTTGGTGTGATTCTCCTTTTCCCGTTTTCTTTCACCATTAGAAAGCTTGCTTATATAGCCTTGGAGAGGCTTTAACCACTTGAGATATCCTTGGGGAAGTTGAGGATTTTCCTCCTTCATTTGAGTATCTGCCCTAAGATCATGGCTAGACTAGGGATTCGAATCCAACTTCCTTCCAAGAATGAAAGGATCCTTCCCCCATTCATCTCAACAACTTAACTACTGCCCAGAATAGGTAGTGCTCCCTCAAAAGGGCACTCAGAGAATTTTAATGCTCCCTAGTAGTGTATAGGGGAGTGCCAGCACTCCTGAGGATAGGAGTTCTCTGGAAAAAGGGTTGATGCATTTCTATAATGCTCCCTGATGGCTTATGGGGGGGCGCCAGCACTCCTGAGATAGTTATAAGGAAGCGCTCCCCTCCAAAACTTAGTTTTTTTAGTGTTTTCAGATGGAAAAAGGTTCATGAGCCCAGTTAACCTTTCCTCGTCTTCTAAATCAAGTGTTTGACATGTGCCAAGTGTCCTCCTGATGTCGTTTACAGGCACAACATAGGAATTATGGAAGTATGCTTCCTTGACACTTGCGACACTTGTAAGAAAAATGTGACACTTGCGACCTTTGTAATGACGACACTTGCAACACTATCAAAGTGAGTATTTTTTATGTGTAACAGTTGACTGTTGTGAAGGTCCAGTCTCTACTTATTGCTTAGATTTTTTCACTTTTTTTGATATTACTGGCACCTTCCACTCTTCCGGCCAATCCTTCATAGCCCATTGTACTTCTTCCTCTGTGACACAATATCTTGACTGTAGCCATTCCTTTTAGGATCCTTCTTAGCATGGATCCATATGATATACCTTCAATCTTGAAAATTAGTTATTCCTTGATTCTCTCTCACAATGTCTGGTGGTATTCTCCACATGTTTTTCATCTTATCCTGCATCTCATCATGGTACATGGAAAAAATGCTATCATTCACCTTCCTTTGATTTGGATCTAAAGTATTCCATAAGGTTGTGTATTTTGGTGCGCGGCATTTCCCTGGCCTTTGGTAAAATCCACTATACTTTGGTTCTACCCATCCAACCAGTGAGATCAATATGATTAGCCATGGATAATGTAATTCTGACCTGAGGTCCTGTGCATCCTTGAAATCATAAAAAAAAAAATTACTAGATATGGAGCCTAGCTAGGTAGACTTCCCTTTGTGCACTACATGACTTCTGCTATTACACATGTAGGGGATTCCTCTTTGCGACATTTTCTCAATAGTTTGCATGCTATTATTTTTGTCGCAAACCTAGTTGTTGGTTCAATTATTTGTTTAATAATCATTTCTATGGATCCTCTGTCAGTCCCATATTTATTCTTTATCTCTTCTTCTATGGATTTTTATTTTGTTTTGGCATCCAAGTACTGCTCTGGTTTTGCTCCATTTATAGGTAATCTTTTGATTTCATAAATTAGGTCCAGATCTATTGATACAGGTATATCCATACAAAATATGCCTCCATGTACCCATGGCAGTAATTGTTTGACACATGCATTCACATCCTTTCCTATCCAAAAGTAAGGAATCTCCAATAGGTTCATAGTTCCTATGTTGTATAGCCCTGCAATCCATTGTTTTGGCTCCAGTGTGGGATCTCCTTATGGACCTTCTCATTTACTTTCCATGTAGACTTGCTACATGAACTCAGGAAAATTCCCCATGTATGAAACATCATGGTCAACATACTTCATCTTATTAACAAACCACAACATGTCATTATGTATTTTAACTCCTTTAGGTATCTGCGATAGTGACAGTGTGAGTTCCTTCTACTTGTGCGGTGTGTGTAGTGTTGTAGGTTTTTCCCTTGTATTATTTTTCCCTACCAATGGCCCTATTACTTCCACTTGGTTATGTTCCTCATTGTCCTATTCTTATTAAGTGTATGTGTTATGTTGGTTTGTAATGTCTTCAACCTGCACTTGTTCCTCCGATTGTTGCATTTGCTTTGTTGCAAGGTGTTGCACTTTTTCTTCCTATTTCCTGAACTCATCAGATTTTGTTTGTTCATCATATTCCTCATTCATTGTTTCTTGTGATAGTTATTCTCCTAACTCAATTTTCTTCATTGGGTTTTCCTCTGTGCTAGGGTTTTGTAGTTTTCTCTGTGGGTGGATGTCCATTTCTTCCACTATCGGTTTTTGCTAGTCCTTCTCTTCTACAATAGTCGAACTAACTGGTTCAATTACTGGATATGGAATGGTTTCAAAATCCATGACTCCTTCATTCTATTTGGGGTTTTCTCCATCGATTTTTGTGTCTTTTGCAGACCTCGTGACACTGTGTTTTCCTTGCGAACTGACTGGGATCTCTAAGCTTTAGGGGTGCCATTTTGCTAAACTTTGGAATTGTTTGTCTGAATTTTTAGTGAACACCTCAGAATCACCCATTCACACTATTTTTTCTCTCTTGGCTCTATTTTTCACAAAGTCACAATGATTCTTTGTCGTTCGTGTGTTCTTCTTTTATAGGTCGTGCCATAAATTCCTTATCGCACCACAATTTTCTGATCATCGATGTTTCTTTTTCCGACCATTTTCTTTGTCGACGCACTACTTTTTATTCCTGGTCATATTTCTCAAGTGTGTAGTGTATTCAGGTTCTTTCATACCAATTACTATCTATTGCACTAGGTATTATCTAACTGCATGTTTAACACTTATCCATCTACTGCATATTTTTGTATTTTTCCATTTATTTTTTAGCTCCTACTATATACACTATGTACAATTGTAAATTTATGTGTTGCATCTACTAAGGGTTACTGGGTCAATTTTCCCTATATAGTTTCAATTAACTTCCATTAACCAATCCTTGAATCTCTTTGCCTGTTAGATCATGCAACTGCACAACACCTCCATATGTGATGGATTTTATCTCATATGGCCCTAGCCAATGCATCCCGAATTTTCCTGGATGTTGTAAGTATTTACTATCATAGAGAAGAACCAGATCTCCTTCATTAAATTTTTTATTTTTGATGTGTCTATCATGCCAAGCTTTGTCTTTGAATTTATGTACTTCATGATGGAATCTAGCCATAATCCTATCCTCTTCTAGTTCCATGAGTTGAGACAATATTTCTTGTACTACGCCTCTTTATGTCAGGTTTGTAATGGCTGCAACACATAGACTAGGTATAAAATATTCTAAAGGGACTACTACTTCCTAACCATACACCAATATGAAAGGCATTTTCCCTATGAGTTTCTTGCATGTGGTTCTATAGGCCCATAATATTATTGGTATCTTTAGATCCCAATCATCCTTGTTTACATTGTAAATTTTAGTTAGGCATTCTCCAATATTTTATTAAATGCTTCCACTATTCCATTAGCCTGGGTATGGTATGAATTTATCTTTTGATGGTGTATTTCAAAATCTCCAATCATTTCCTGAGTGGTATTATTGAGAAAATTAGTTCCTTGATCACTCATCAAAATTCTAGGGAATCCAAACCTTGTAATTACTTGTTCAAATAGAAAGTGCATTTCAGTTTATACACTGCAATATTTTACTATTATTGTTTCATTCCATATGGTTAGATATTATGTTGTTGTAATGATGTACCTTTCTCCTGATCTTCTAGCTGGTGGGTTGATTGGTCCTACAAAGTCTATTTCCCATTTGTCAAAAACTTGAGGGGTTACCTGAGGTTTTAGGGGAATCTCATCACTTCTAGATGGATTTCCTACCCTATGACAGACATCACAAGTCTGACAATATTCTTTTGCATATTTAAAAACTTTTTCCCACCATAGTCCCGCACGCAATATCTTTTGTGCAGTGGCTTTTCCTGCATAGTGTCGTCCAACTATTCCTTCATGTGCTTTTTCCAAGATGATAGGACGTTCATGTTTCATGAAACATCTCCTTAGAATATTATCTACACCTATTTTATACAAGTTTCCTGCAATAAGTTGGTAAATTGCAGCTCTAACCAACAAATTCTTCTTCTGCGCAGTGTTGTATTCCTTTGTGGAAAATCCGGTACTAAAAAATTCAATGATATCATAAAAGTATTCATCGACAATATGTACTGAAAAGAGTTGTGCGACAGGAAAATTATCCTCCAAGCTGCTTGATTCCTCTCCATTAGTTATCCTGGAAAGATGATATAACCTTGCATTCAGTCTTCCAAGTTTCACTACTACTTCGAAATCAAACTCTTGAAATAACAAGAATCATCTACATATTCTCCCCTCCCAACAATGTCTTGTTGACTAGGTATCTGAGAGCAGAGTGATCTGTGAACATGTTAAAATTTTGGCCTAATAAATAATGCCTCAACCTTTTTAATTCATACACCATAGCCAAACCTTCTCCCTCTGTTGTATTATAATTTTTTTCTGAATCTGAGAGTTTCCTACTTGCAAATGCTATTCGGTGATGTATGTCACCTTCTCTTGGCCATGCTAGTACTACTCCAAGTGTTATTGAATAGGAATCCAGATGAACATAGAACTCTTTTGACCAATATGGAAACACAAGAATTGGTGTTGTCGCCATTTTCTCTTTTAAGATGTCCAAACTTTGTTGGCACTTGTCATTCCATTGAAACTTGATATCCTTCTTCAACAGTTTCTCCATGGGCACAGTAATTTGTGAGTATCTCTTTATGAAATTTATATAGTAACCTGTATGACATATTGTAGCTATTAATTTTCATACTAACTTAGGTGGATTAGATTTGTCCACTTTCTAATTTCCTGATCGTGACTGGTCCAAAATCCAACCGTTTTCCCCGTTGATCCACATCTTTCTTCATTTCTTTGACTTTCCTTGTTTCCTGGCACTACTTTTCCATGTTTTCTGACACACACTCCTTTGGTCCACTACTTAATTTCCTTCATTAATTACCACACCTTTCCATAATCTTCCTTTTCGTCCCTATCTTTATCAACATTTCCTAGAATTGTGTTCCAAAATAACCTACGCCAACACTTTCTATGAATCTGACGCACATGAGTTGATGCTTCTCCAACTTAGGGATCCATCTACAGTTGGATTAACATAATCAAATATTCACACAGTCATATTATACATGTTATCAATTTTGTTCCCTTTAGTTGGTTCTATATACCTCTTTCTTTCTGTTGGATCCAACAGTGCAATAACCTTCAAGTCCCCTACTTCAAATTCCTTTTCTTCAAATTAATAATTGCTTGATTTTCAAAGGCCCATTAAAGCCCCATAAATGATAGATATGGATGACTATCATCCATGATATCGATGACTTAGAAATCTATTATACTGCGCACCCCATTTATATTCACAGGTACCCTTAATAATCGGGAAATCGATACTATCTTGTGTTGGTTCGCCAATCTTAACTAGATGAGAGACCAAATTAAATTCAACTTCCCCATCATTTACCATGTTTGCTTCAATAAAATATTTACATCAAAACCCAAGTCTAAAATGACATTGTCCATGTCATATTCCCCAATATACACACTTAGTCTGAACTCTCCACTTGTCCTCTTTTTGCGCAATACCCTATTCACTACTATTTGCACGGTAGGAACTTCCCTTTCATGCATGCAATTATCAATCATTCCACACAATGCATTCAACTCATTTTCATCTTTCATCAATTCTAAACAACTTTTCATAAATTCTTTCAAAGCACTTACCTGTTGAAGCGACCTTTTTGGGATAGTACGATCATAGACTGAAGGCATGTCAACCACATGAGGTGTAGATTATGTCGATGTTATCCAATACGATACTAGTATCTGCTTCCCTATTTGTTGATGTGTCTCTTTTTATTGTTGTGGGTCAAATGTAGGCATGGGTCATGATGATTTTCTTACCCATTTCTTAATTTTTGTCCCTTTATTCATTGCATCAACCCTTGTCCTAGCTCCTCTGCATGTGATAGATGTTATTCTGAGTCCTTCATACTTCTCTGCTGATATATTTTGTACGTTATGATTGAGGTTCTAGTTTTGATTCTATATTTCCTGTCAATTTGCAAGTAATTGCGGACAATCTTCTGTCACATAATCCAGTTCTCTACAATATGTGCAGGTTGTACAAGGATTCAAGCAGTCATAATATAAGTGTCCTGGTTGATTACAATTGTAGAATATTATTGTTCTTATACCTCCTCTACCAAAACGCCCTCTAACTTGACCTCTTCCAAATCCTCTTTGACCTCCTGGAATAAAGCCTCTCAGATTGTTATACTATGGAACTCCTCCTTCTGTCATCATATTTTCCTCATGAATTCTATACATATTTGCAGTGCACTCTCTCATCATGTCAAATGCATGAAAATCCTTCTCTTCGTGCCCTACGGACTTGCAAAAGTTACAAAATAAATTTCAGGGTGTAATCTAGTATTTCTGTAGCAATGGACAATCAGGTGAATGATTTCCCCATTTCTTTCATTTTTCATAGTACCCTCCTCTTGGTAATGGATTCAGCACTCCAGTCACTAAATATTGCGCAAAGGCTGGGAATTCATCCTTATGGTGGCCTTCAGTCCTACACGTGATACACAAGACTTGTTCCCTCTTCTCCTTTCCTTTCATAATATTTTCTAATTGTATTGTCAAGGAAGTTAACTATGTATGTACTTGATGCATTCCCACACCATCCGGTACAGGAGATGCTTCCAACTTCATCGCAATCTCCAAAACTTCTGGATGTGACACAACCTTTTGTTGTATCAACGGGAAGAGAATGTGTGGAAATAGTCTTACAATAAACCATTCTTTGTGTTGTTGATCCATAATTTGGAATGTCAACCTACCCATCAAATACTTAAATATTTGATCATAGTCCTAAAATAACTCATTCTCCACTTGTTTGATTTCATTCAACTCTATAATGTATTATGAATCAGATTTCAATTTCTTGAACTCTTTTAATAACACTTATTGAATGTATGTAAATGTCCTCGCTTGACCTGATAGTATAGTACTATGTAGTTTCATGTACTAGACTAATGCATGGCCTCTAAAATTCATTTCCAATTGTGCAATATCTAAGGCTTCATCCTAGACATTCTTTGTAGCCCAAATTGTCTCACATACAAATAGATGATGTTCTGGGTCCTCCAACCCAACTCCCTAGAACTCATGCATTATTAATGTATTATCTAACCCTACCATGGTGTTTTTCATAGTACTTATCCCCGGTGATGCTGGATGATTTTGAATCGACGCACTGCTTCCACTACTCTGGCTACTACTATTCTAACTTCCTCTACTAACTATAAGTTATTTTGACAAACATTTAAATGTCATCTCAAATCCAGGTGATGCACATGGGGTCGTGGGTTCGATGCAAGATCCATCCTTAGTAGGAATTAATGACTATTTTATTATAGGACCGAACTAAGGATCCTCCCCCTATCCTTCTGTGCTCGATATTTCTATGATATGGACTATTATGTAGGGTTCTCTCCTCTCATACTCATTGTGTGGCTCTCCTTTCTCATCCCCAGTTTTCAACCTCTTGTATCTTCTTCCACTACGTAGTACTCCAAATCTTTCTTCTTCTTCCAATACACATTCTTCATTTCTCTACATTCTCAATCCCTCTCTTCCTTATTCGGTTATTTCTTCATTATTTCCTACCTTTAGACCATCTTTTGGTCAACCCCCAATTCCCATATGTGCATGAAGGCACTTATAAATAAAACTCCATTTTCAAGACATTCTTATCACACAATGAAATCTTGATTCAGGTACCCGATGATTTTAGAAACCTTACATGTGGACCATTGAATAAATCCATCTCTGTGACACTATATGTATAGGTACAATCTAATGCAAATTATGTAATGTAACCCCCATAATACTATTCAATGAGAAATCTGTTGAACAACTGAGAGGGGGGGTGAATCGGTTATCACCGTGCTTAAACAATTATGCTTCTTTTAAAATATTTACAAGGCACTCAATGATGATAACAATAATGCAGGGAAATGAACAATGGCACATTCAGCATCAGTCACATATATGATAAACACAGAGACAGATATTTCCCAAGGAAACCCATACAGGGTAAAAACCTCTTCTTCTTTATATGATAAGT
>CBVK0100670428.1:0-16129 GCA_900067695.1 Picea abies | reverse complement strand
TAGTATACAATAACAAGAATCTTCAAATATGATGATTATGTCTTCGGTGTTTTATGACAACACGATGGAATCTAACGATTAGTGATAGTTCAAGAGGAATAAATTCAATATTAACTTCTATGAAGAAATGAAAAGTATGAATCAATCAATCTAACGAGAGCTTAGCCATCATAGAATAAATATCAATTATCCTCAAAATCCATGTGATCTCTCAATTTATGCATCAATCATCAATAATAAGAAAACACTATTCTACTTAATTCAAATGCACTCTGATGCTAACTTAAGAAAATTCACACGATTAGAAACTCGTAATTAAAATCTTAACTCAAACTCAAACTTCTAATTAAAATTGCAATTTTAATCTAGAACGGGAATTTCATAAATTAAACTAAGCTAATCCTATTAAAAACTCAGATTGCAAATTAAAATGCTTATAAAAACATAATTCAAATTCTACTTCTATATTAACATACTACAAAAAAATTGATAAGCAAACTAGATCCAGGAAAGCATGACTAAAACTAATAATTAAATAAACAAAACTCACAACTATTAATCCATCAAAACTTCGTCAATGAAACTCTGTGCTCTGTGTTAAATTAATACTATGTTCTAGCTACTTTGTTTTAGCCTACAAAAATTTACTTTAACATTTAACACATAACAATGTTAGAAGATTGTGATCCATTTACTAATGATTAAAAGAAACAACATATTAATAACTATCTCCTACAAGCAACCTACAAAAATTAAATTTAAACAATTAAATGATGAACAATAAACACACAGGATTTAAAATGATAAAAACACATATAACAGGAAATGAAATAAATGACAATTTCACAACTGAAGTATGCAAGCTATTTATATAAATATTCACCCAGACCACTAGTGGGGCCCCCAATAGGTCATGGCTACTTCTCAACAACAAATCATGAGCTAAATCAACACAGTTCTGGCATTAAATTAAAAAACATAGTCTAGCACAAGTTTGCAGAAATGTCTGAGTTACATAGCAAAACGATTCTAACAATTCTTAACACTTTGTCTGACCACTATTGTGGTATTTATAATGATTACAATTCAAGAGGTCGACCACTGGAAGGGTCGACCTCCTCTAAAAATGGCAAATTCCAAGAGGTCGACCACTGGAAGGGTCGACCTCCTCTAAAAATGGCAAATTCCATTAAATGCATGCTAACAGTCTTTGGATTCTAGAAATTGAACAAGCCACTCAACGATTAGCACAATTGCTTAATATGAGATGTCAAGAGCTCAGTAGTTGGAGGCCATGAGGGTGAAAAAACCCCATGTCGCTGATTCGCCCAGCATTGGCCACCAATATAACAACCGCCAACTCGCCCATGCTCCTAGTGCTGGATGCAGTGCCTAACGTAGTGCCGAATGAAGTACCGGATCGGGTGCTAGATGGAGTGTCGAACAAGCTACCAGATGGAAAACTGCATGGTGAATTCATCCTGTGACACATAGATCGGGCATTAGATTCTTTTAGACATTAAATCAAATCGATTTTAACTCAAAACCATTGTAAAACATCAATTCCACATACCAGGTATAAAGCTATAACAAATTGATATAAAATCCTTCAAAATGGTTAAATACACATATAATACTGGTACAAAAAGGATTTAATCATCATCATGAATTAACCAAATCATGGGCCCAATAGCCACTATCAACAATAAGTTGAACTTTCGTTCCCCCAAAAGTGCATATGGTTCAAAATATATTTATCCGAAGCCAAGAATATTCATTTTCACTAATTTTCCTTTTCTCTTTTTTAGGAATAACCATTGACCCATGTATCATGAGAATCTTCCCCATATTAGGAGGGACTTCAGATTCATCTCCTTCTTCTTCATTCTCAACTTCGACCAAGTCCTTGCTTCGGCTTTTGCATATTGTAATTTGGGAATTCAAATGCTTGATAATCGTCTACACCACACCTAAAACACACATAAGGTCCTCCTCTTACACAACTATAACCTGTACCCCTTTGAAATCCTCTTCCTCATGGTTGATTCAAGTTACCTTGTCGAGTATCTTATTCTTTCTTAGCTTCTTGGGATGATTAGCCTCTGCCATAGTTAAAACCATCATGTAAGTCAGACAATGTACCCCTCCTTGCTCCTCTATTCCTTTGAGAAAATTGTCAGTTTCGATTTTCCTCAGGATTTAAGGATAATTGGTATGTCTCTTCCACGCTCCGAACCCTATGCATGCTCAATTCATATTGACTAGAAAATTTTAAACAATTCACATACGTTGCATCCAATTGTTCATCAGTTTCCCAGTGATCCACGCGAATGGACAATTGAGAAAACTCATTTCTGAGTTCCTCCATGGTGGACAGTTTTTTCTCCAAGTTTTGAAATCTACGAAAAAGGGTCTAGGCATAGTCTAAAAGCAAAATAATTTCTAGCAATTTTTTTTCATCTTGCTCGAAGTCCTAATTTTTTCTTTTCATTTTTTTGCTCTTTCTTTCTGCACATGATCCTACCAGATCATGGCATGACCCTTCATGTAACATACCCAACCACCCACAGGCTAAGCATGCTACTTCAAGCTCGCTTCTGGACTAATTTCTAATTCTGATCAAATTTTTAATTAATAAAGATGCCTTCTGGACTAATTTCTAATTCTGATCAAATTTTTAATTAATAAAGATGCATGAAATATTCACATGCATAGATCAAGATTCAAGTTACAATATAAAAGAAATGAACCATATGTCATTCACAACAATAACCAACAAGAATGCATATTATGGATATGAATTTCATACATAAATAATTACACATCGGAAATACAAATATAGGTAAATGAAACCATGACAGAGAGAACTTATCATTAGTTAAAAAAATCACCAATTGGCTGCATACCAAGGATGTTCCATCCAAACATAGACATTGTTGTTCCAAGTCTCAACAACAATGTCACCCCTGATCCAGGGCTATCAATCTACAAGGATGGTTCCAGAGTGTCACTCAGCTTCCCAAACTAGTCAGCACTCAAGCTCTCATAGGCTTCTCAACACACACAACAATCCAAAGTACACCAGCTCTCTTCTACCTATCCTACACAACCCAAGAGAATGGACCCCCTTCTCTGCCACGCAGTCCCTCAGGTTGTCCATCTCCTTCCAGGGCTCCATTGCTTATGGTCAAGAATCTCCATGCTAGGACTCTCAGGATTCGCAATTGTGAGCAACTTAACCAAGAGCCACCCAAACAACCATTTGTATCCATGCTCAGACCAAGATCACATGAATTCATCCCGAGTGGGTGAAGGAAAAGAAAGAAGCAAATAGAAGAACGAGAACGAGAACGAGAGTGAGAACCCCCCAAACAGACCAAGGACAGGTTTAAGTAATTATTGGAATTAAGGAACCACTTGGCCTCTCCCCCAAGAAGCTCATGTAACTGTTATTTTCCATTAAAACAAAAATGGGTAAATAAAATAATAATAAAAAGACTTAACCCCTCAAGCCCCTCCCTCTCGTGGAATCATAGCCCCCTATCTCTTTTGTCCTTTGTTCGTCTTGCAGCCAGCGGTGTATTTTATTAATGTATATGAAGTATTACATTTCCTAGGCACTTTGGCCCCTTTTCAACTTTACTGGCTCACCAGCCTAAGTCATAATTACATAATCCTAAGTCATAATTACATAATACATTCTTAGTTCATAAGGGTTAAAACCGGGATGTTACAACATGTGACATGTAACGCAAGCAAACTGTTTGTAAAAAGCCATAAATCAGATGTAGGAGTATAAACCGTTTGACAGAAGTACAACACCAAGACACCATAATTTGCACATTTAAGCATTAAAAACCTAGCCTAGCAGATCTGGGGATATTACAGAATGCTGGCAGAAAGCATATGCTGAATGTAAGCTTGTTTTTCATATAAATAAGATAAAACTTTTTTTCAAGAAAAAAAATTCAAAAAGTATTTCATATAAAAGTTGTGTATCATGTCAACTGATTGTGTATGGATGTATCATTGTATGATGCATGGATGTATGGATTCACATATTTGAGTTTCAAGTTGTGTAATTGGATGTTACATATGTGATTAATCATGATTCTTTAATAGTAAAATTGATCATTTTTTTAGTATTTACAATATATTCCAGGGGCTCTCCTCTATGTCTCGTACCCAACCGTCCCCCAGCCATTGTGAAACATAGATTAACATCAACTTCTTTCATGACATGGAATATCAAATAAGATGCAAAGTCCTTCTACAAAGTAAAATGGGACTCTGCAACAGTGATTTTTCTTACCATCCTAGTATAAAATGCAGCTAAAGTTTCAAAGGAGAAACACCCTTTTACAATCCACCTTGTAATGTGACAAAATAGAATCTCAAAGTACTTCTAGTAGTTATAGAGTAATCTAAGTGATCAGAACAAGGACAAAGCACACTGTCGAAAATGAGGACAAGGAAAATTGGAAACCTGAAGCTCTTTATAACGTAGCTTGCTAGTATGAGCCGGTACATTCAGTTCTTTTGACAGGTCTTCAAGTCCAATATTGACCTGCTATATGCATTCATTAAGAATATCAGCCCAAGATTCAAAGTAGTTGATGGAACTTTTACAAGATCTCAAGTAAACTTGCAAAGTACTGTTCAAGTTCAAACAATTGACAACTGTTAAAAAGCTTGAGTCAATTCTATAAGATTAAAATGATTAAAAAACAATAGATCATGCAGAAAGAGCAACTTATTATACTGAGCTTTGTCCCTAATGTTTTGCAATATAATATAAGATGCAACTTCTCAAAACAGCAAACAAAGAAAACAACATTTTAAAAAATTAATGATATAAATTGAATGTCAGCAAAGAAACACAGTATGAGATGAATTTGTTACCTCGTTAACTTCAGCAAGAAATGCCAATATAGCAGCCACAATCTGCAATGAGTTCATAGAAATTTAGCATTCTTGGCCTCCATGCAAAGGAAATCAAACATGAAATTTTCTGAGAGTACCACTGAGCAAGCCTAGATCATTTTGAAGCTGCAATGATGAGGAATGCAAAACACTTGAATTCAATTTAGGAAAACCCACAGCATTCTAATAGTTGCACTCAACTTGGACATTTTACTGTAAATAAGTGAATTCAAGATGAACTTTTGGAGAAGATAAGATAAAGCTATAGTAATGATTATGGTCACAATCCCACCAATCCAAGCTATTACAAGACACCAATATTAGGTTAAAGAGTGCATGACCTCATTAAATTTCAACAGAACAGTGCCAATACTACGAGTCAAGCTCTCTTCTTACAAATTACCCATGACATTTTATCAAGCACTTCTCAAAGTGAAGATGGGAGAATCCTACAACTTCTGCATTAAAGGATAGATAAATATAAGATAAGATAATTGTATTAATATCCAACAAATGATAATAAAAGTAGGTCAATGGGACTAAGAGGTACATCCAGTGTAGGTAAAATGTGGAAGTGTGATAGCAACTCCTAGATAAATACTGAAAGAACAGAGATAAAGAACTGAGTGTCTATCTAAGAGTTAAATATCTAGCCAAAGAAAATATACAATAAGGTGAAAATACAGTAATCACACAAAAGACTGAAAATCTTGTTGCTGAACAGAGGAGAAAATGGATGTCAAGGCCTGCTAGAGATGGCAGCCAAGGACAAGTGAAGTGACCAAGAGACAGGCTTGCCATCAGAGCTTTCAAACACTGTGAAAGGGCCAATATACGCAAGTAAATGACAAATGAAAAAGTTAGATGCTACATTTTTTTTGCATGGAAAATCTCTTTGACAAAAAACCCTGAAGACTAGAATCAGTATGTTATTATGCTTTCATCTCTCACAGCCCTGTAAAAAGAGACTTATCATTCTTTTCATCAACTCATCGTTTATGGAAGAAGAGTGTATATATTACAATTCCATATGATGAAGAAATGAGACAATGAGAACAATAATATACTACTACTACCTTCTTTGGATGGTGGACCCCTCCCAGCTGCCATTCAGCTATCTATGTTAACACCCCTTATGGGGCCATACCAACATGGAGCCATGACAACTAACACAACGCCCCCCGACCTAACCACACACACAGAATGGGAACTGTTATCCCTGATATCTAGGGATAACTAGGAGATCATGTCTCCTACAAACCGTGCGATAACAGGAACCAACTGATCTGGATAGTATTTGCCCATAAGAAGATGTTATTGTCCATATGAGAGGTGTCATTTTAGACACATGTGGTCTATTACTTGCATTAGGTGCATCAGGTCCGCTGCAACCAGTGGATGTGTTGATGGGTGTTAAATGCTTGTACCATTTTCCTATTCAAACAGTAATCTTGGTTGATCACAAAATAGATTCGGCCCCTTCAACTTTGTTCAAGATGAATTTCTCACATCTGGAGTCTCCTGATTTTCGACCCTTGGTGCATCAGGTTTGGAAGCTTTCTCCTCAACCACTAGGGGATTATGGGTGATTCCTTTGGGGGGAAGACATTATTTTCCAGATGATAAAGTTCGCGAGGGAATGGAGGATGATGGCTAGCAAATGACGTCATGAGTGGGGAGATGCTAGGCACCGTCTTGAAGAGGTTTGTATCTTTCTTGAGGAAAATCGTAAGGGAATGGAGGAGGAGGATGGCTAGCAAATGACGTCATCTGTGGGGAGATGCTAGGCACCGTCTTGAAGAGGTTTGTATCTTTCTTGAGGAAAATCTTCACAATGTAGTTCTTCAAGAAGATGTTGCTAAGTTGGAGATGGTGGTTTGCAAAGGGGAGGAGTACATTGCCAAGGTGGCCCAAGGTCCATTCCAAGTTATATATATATACCACATTATACTGAAACTAAGTTGCACAATATGAGGATACAAAAAACGCATTGGAAACGTGACCCCTCAAAAATTTGGAAATGGGGAACTATATATATATAAATATATATATATAATGTGCTAATATATAAATAGCACATTATATTGAAACTTTGAAAGAAAGCATTATGAATAAATGAGCAAGAAAATTTAAATGACAAGCAATATTCCACCATCGTTTATATTGGGATCCTCGTCATTAGTATCACCCTCTGTCAACCTGTCTAGCGTTTGCCTCTACCTTGATCCTCCGGGGATATCAAACAACACCATCCAATTTTGAAAAAACTACCTAATCCAAGACTTAAAATATGGTAGAAAAAGCTTAACATGACTAGTCAATGATTTTGTCTTGAGTGAAGGGTAGCTTAACATGCCTAGTCAATGATTGTCTTGAGTGAAGGGTACATTTTTGCTAAGGCCATGATAGAGGAGTTCAACAATCAACGCCACCAACATTAGGGTACATAAAGGGTTTGTTTCTCTTGATTAAATGGCAATCCCATACCCTCATACATGATGGAATCCAACAAAAACGCTACAACCTGCTAATCTTGAAATCATGAAAACTATTAAGTCTCCTGAATTTTGAATGGGATATGAAATTCAACTTTCTCTATATGAAGTCTAATGAGGTTGGAACCACTCTCAAACATCTTGAAACAAATAATGGTAAAGTTAAAAATTTAAGTAAAAGTCAACTTTTACTTTAAGAATTTAACATTACCATTACTTGTCAGGATCCAGTGTTTTTGGTCAAACCCAGTCAAAATTTAACCTCTAATTAATGATTGATTAACCTCTGATTATGGTTTAATTCCAAATCAATGTGTCCCGACTCCCAATGGTAAAACCCATTCAAAATTGGCACATTTACTCTTGGAAACGTGTCATAGGACGGTGGTACAACCAAGAAATGTGTTTCCCACACGTGGGACGTGTTTGTACAACCGAAAACGCATTTCAAATCCTTACCACATGTGTTTCCATAAGAAAACACACATGATACGGCCCCCTTTCACAGATTTCTTGCAACTTAGTTTGATGGTTTATATTATAATGATTTTATTTTGTATTTTTTAATGCTTTTTACAGTTTGCCGATTTTTGTCGATTTTTCACCAATGTTTCGAATGTTCCAAAGTCCGGATTCTCAACGATTTTTTGTCGATGTCTATTTTTGCATCAATGACTTCCACATCCAATGATTCCCATCTTGCCAAATAGGACCTAGAGTAAACATATGATGTTTGTATATCTCATCTTGTGGAATCAACAGTTGAATACCCTAGATAATAAGATGATCAAGCCAAACCAAGCCATATCCTTGTGAGAGATAATACTATGTCTTACACGATATAGTGCCTTCCATCTAGAGATCTCTCCAACTGGAAAGCCTTCTCTTGGATAATGTTACGAGGAGGCATTTGTCCACATGAGCAAGAGTATAACACTGAATGTTCCATGTCTAGAGTGACAAACCAAACCTAATCCTCTCCCAAGACATTTCCAATGCCAAGAGAGTGTCAATGCAACTTTCTCTTCCCAGATACACCATAGTGGAGGTGATCCATCGATTCTAAAAATCCTATGGAGCAGTAATCATATCACTAAGAAAAATGTGTCCCTTGATCCTACACCCAGTGTTCCCCATTGGAAATGTTGTCTCTTCTTAAACTCTAATATCAATAAGCTTTGTGACCCCTAATGAGGAATGTCCCAAGTTGAAGACCCTACCACCCAAGCAGGGTGTATTTGGAGGATAATGGCTTAGAAGGCATATTTTTGCAATTTTGGATGCATATTGTTCATGGATCATCATCTTTTGTTGCCATCATCATCACATAGTCTAGAGGCTTGCACATGTGGAATTTGGTAGTGTTGGGTGCCTTCATGGGGTTTTGCTTAATATAATGCACTCTTGATCAACCCTTAGCACATTCATGGGAGGAATTCCCATCAACTAAGGGTTTTCCTAAATAATATTGGTAAATCAATTGCTCCTTAATGTTGTGCATTAGTGGCTTGGTGTGCTTACATGGTTTCCCTAAGTTCCATGGCATATTATTGTTCATTGTGTAGTTTAATATTCCTTGAGATGGTGCACCTTCACCCTAGGGCACATATCCCTAGTGTTGGTGTTTTGGTAGCTGTGGGAGGATCTTTCCCTCCTAGATGACCTTTTTTAGATACGATGAAGATTCTGGAAGCAAGAGATCCATTGGACAGATGTTGAAATACCCTAGAAGAGAAGTCGGCTCAGAAGAATAAAGTATAATGAAAAGACACCTTCCCAAAAGAGAAGTCGACCCAGCTAGAAGGATAGGAAGACTATAAATAAGGAGGCACCTTAGCTCACTTGTTCACTCACTCACACTCTCCCAGCTACATAGAAGCAAGGTGCAAGTTTGGAGGAGGTGACGCAGTTGCACAGTTTATTATTACTCAATCTTTTTGTATCTCTCTCTTTTGCGCTTCTCATTGAGGAGGTGCGCTACCCTTGTATGGTGTTGTTGTTGCAGTCGGGGTGGTATTTCTGGTTAAGCCAACACTTCTGCTAGGGTTTATCTGATTCGACTTGCTTTGTGAACGGAATCTATCTTAAGAAAGGTTGTTGGGTTTTTCCCCCATTTGGTGTTTTCCCAGGATAAATCTCTATTATTCTTTTATGTCTCTTGTTTATGTTGCTACTGCTCAGTACATGATATATATGTTAATGGTAATGAAGTAAAAGAACACTAGTAACACTAATGCTCTGTAAATAAGGAAAATCCAACATGGTATCATAGTTGGTTACCTTCAAAACAGTTTAACCACTGGAAGGAAGATCGGTACAGCGGCACCTTGCAGCATCTTGCAATTGCAATCAAGCTCGTTGAGCACTATCCCAAGGACATTGGGAATAATTCCTTCACAGAGCAATGCGCCCTAACCTAGCGCACCCCCTGACACCCTCAACGTGCGGTTTGGTGAAGTTTGAAAAATCGAAGTTTTTCAGTGCTAGGGTTTCTACTAGCAAAAATGTCAACCAGTATGAGAGTTGAGGATAGATTGAATGGAGCAGATAACTTCAGATCCTAGAAGCATAGAATACAACTCATTCTAGAAGAGAATGAATTATTGGATCACGTCAAGAAGATGCTTCCAGAACCCGAAGACAAAGAAGCAAAGGCAAAGTTCAAGAAAAATGAGGTCAAGGCCAAGAGGATCTTGACAAACTCAATCAAGGATCACCATATACCCAATGTATCAAAACTAAAGACTGCAAAAGAGATGTTCGGTGCACTAACCAGACTCTGTGAAAGCAAGAACACCAGTCGGAAGCTTACCCTACGGCATCAACTCAGAAATGTGACTATGAACAAGTCAGAGACGATAACCAACTTCTTTACAAGGATCTCACAAATCAAAGACCAATTAGCAACCACTAGAGATCCAATAGAAGATGTTGAACTAGTAACCACTAGGCTAAATGGTTTCCCTCCCTCTTGGGACCCATTTGTCCAAGGAATTTGTGCAAGAAGGAAGTTACCCAAGTTTGACAAGTTATGGGTAGATTGCTCTCAAGAGGAATCTAGATTGATGTCCAAGAAACAAAAGGTAGATGATGAAGAAAACCAAGCACTTGCAGCATAAGTGAAGAAGAGAAATGAAAAGGAAAAGAAGAAACAACATGCACATGCAGCAGATGCAGAAGAGCACTCAAAGGCATCAAAGAATGAAGAATTTGTCTTTTAGACAATGGTGTTTCCATGCATATGAACGATAGAAGGAAACTCAAGCAGGACAACAACGCCAGACTCCAGGTTTGCATATCAGGTTTGATATTTTATATTGTTGTTGCTTAAGTAAGTATTGTACCTAGGATAGCAGTCTTTACAGCTTTATTATTTGCTATTGCTATCAAATGTTTAGGTACACCTGAATACTGTCGGTACGACTACCATTAAGAAAATGCTCATTGTTCATTATTTATGATATACTTGTCTGCACAATGAAATTGATCTCCTATAGAAGATGTTCTTGATTACTAACCATTCCATGGAGGTTACCATGGAAATGTTGTTCTTGTCTCTTGTTTCGGGCAGGACATAGGTGATAGCTCTGAGACGGAGTTATGATGACGGTTACAGGAGGCAACTATTTAGACAGTCTCTAGCCGAGACATAGAAGAGTGTACACGAACGTACACACCCATGTGAAGAAGAAGACAAAGAAGAGTATATCCTATGGAGATTGACCGAGAGGAGCAAAAGGCTCCAAAGATGATCGTACAACTAATTTGACACTCTTCAGATCATCAGGAAGAGTCAGTAGTGCCAGAAGGCCCCTACCTAGAAACGATGCAGTAAAACGAGCATGTTCTCGTGATACCTTGCATAATGCAAAGGACATACATATGCATGGCATTGATAAGCCATACTATAAAAAGAAGTAGATGACTCCACCAGTGGTGAGGTAGGTGGCCCCACCTATTACCAGCTCAGAAGGAGCTAGATTTCAGAAGGAGTCAACCCTTAGGATCCAGTAGGGAGGAGCAACCTCCCAGTACAGTCCATAGGAGATCAGACTTCAGAAGAAGTCAATAGATGCAGCAAAAGCAGGTGGCTCCGAAGATCATATAGACTCAAAGGGAGTCAAGCTTCAGAGGGAGCATGCAGATTCAGAGTGAGCCTGATCTCAGAGAGAGTCAGTGGCTTAGAGACTTTCATTTAGAAAGTATTCCTTCTCATATTCAGATAGGAGAGAGAAACGTCTTCCAGGACTGATAGACATGTGTCATGAATTGAGGAGGCTAGATCGTAGCTTCAGAGGCTTCTAGGAGATGTGAGATCTCCTAGGAGGATTCCCCTATCTCGATAGACCTTGTTGCGATGACAGAGGAGGCAGCCAGTCAGAAGGACTGGGATATAGATTTTGCCTTAGTTCCAAAAACCTCCCATGTTTTCCAGCTATGTGGCGTTGATTAGCAACATCATTTATTCAGAGCCTTCCACCATTGAAGAAGCTACTGAGAAGCAGGAATGGAAGGATGCCATGATGGAGTAGTATCAATCCATCATGAAGCGTGATGTGTGAGAGGTGGTTCTGAGACCAGAAGGGAAGTCAGTAGTGACTTCCAAGATTGATCTACAAGATCAAGCATGCTGCAGATAGCAGCATAGAGATGTACAAAGCTTGATTTGTGGCCTGAGGATTCTCCAAGCAAGAGGGAGAAGATTATGATGAGACACTTGCTCCAGCAACCAGAAGAAGTGTACATAGAGCAGCCACAAAATACATGATAAGGAGTCTCATGTCTACAGATTGAAGAAGGCTTTGTACGGGCCTAATCAGGCACCCAGGACATGATATGCCAGATCAGATAGTTATTTGATGAGTTTGAGGATGGTTTCCCATCGATCCTATATGTGGATGACCTGTTTCTGACAAGAGATGAGAAGCTCATAGTTGGGTGCAAGAGGGAGCTCTCTTCAGAATTCGAGATGAAGGATCTAGGTCTGATGCATTACTTCTTGGGATTGGAAGTGTGGCAGATATTAGATGAGATTTTCCGTAGCCAAGGAAAATATACTGTTGAGATTCTACAGAGAATCAAGACGATGGACAGCAAGTCCATGACCACACCCATGACGATAAATTTTAAGCTCTTTAGTGACAAATCTTCAAATTTGGTGGATCCCACGATGTACAGACAATTGATTGGATCCTTGATGTACCTGGTTAACACCAAGCGAGACATATGCCTTGCAGTGAATACCTTGAGTCAACACATGGTTGAACCTAGACAGGTACATTGGATGGCAGCAAAGCATATGTTGAGGTACCTTCATGGTACGGTTGGATATGGATTGAGATATGTCTCAGATGGAGATTTGAAGCTGCAGGGATATACAAATTCTGACTGGGCAGGGAGTGCAGTGGATCGAAAGAGTACTTCCGAATGTTGTTTCAGTCTGGGATCGAGCATGATCTCATAGTTGAGCAGGAAGCAGACATCAATGGTACTCAATACATCAAAAGCAGAGCATATCGCAGTAAGCATGGCAAGCCGTGAAGCAATGTGGCTTTGGATGTTGCTAGCTAAGATATTTGATCTAGAATTGGAGCCAACTTTGATACATTGTGACAATCAAAGTTGCATGAAGCTTACCAAGAACCATGTATTCCATGACAGGTCTAAGCATATAGAGATCAAATAACATTACATTCAAGACATGGTGGAGAGAAGAGCTATGGAACTCCAGTACATATCCACGGACGAGCAGAATGCGGACATTCTCACCAAGTCCTTATCAAGAGTGAAGTATGAGTACTTCAGGGACAAGCTTGGAGTGTTGTCGAATGTCCACCCTCATTGAGAGGGAGGTGTGTTGTTTCTTCTCATGCCGACTAACCCCTCTAGCCAAGGGTTCCCTGGATCAGTCACGTGAGGTGACTGAGGGGGTAATGCATTGTCGAACCTACTAAGAGAAGAAACATCACACACATAGTCGTAAGACTATGGCGGAGGTTGTGTGACTCTGGACAGTAGTTGTGTGCTACTTCGGTGGTTGTGTACCACTGGTGGAGACTATGTGTCTCTGGACAGTAGTTATGTGCTACTTCGATGGTTGTGTACCACTAGCGAAGACTATGTGTCTCTGGACAATAGTTGTGTGCTACTGCGGTGGATGTGTTCCACTGGCAGAGGCTGTGTGACTTCGAACAGTAGTTGTGTGCTACTCCAGTGGATGTGTCCCACTGGCGGAGGTTGTGTGACTCCGGACAGTAATTGTGTGCTACTTCGGTGGATGTGTTCCACTAGTTGTGTGACTACGGACAGTAGTTGTGTGCTACTACAGCGGATGTGTTCCACTAGCAGTGACTGTGTGTCACTGGACAATAGTTGTGTACTACTTGGCAGCAGTTGTGATCTATTGGATGGCATTGTAGTAGTTGTGTGCTACTAGTTGATTGTCATGGAGATTGTCAGATCGTTTGGATGTAGTTGTGTGTGCTACCGTTTGATCGCAGAGACTGTGCCTGATGATTCGAGCTACCGAAGGCATTGTAGCAGTTGTATGCCTACTAGCAAATTGCAGAGTAGTTAGTGGACTACCAGATGAAGACATCGTGAAAGATGCCTCCCTAGCTAAGAGGGAGTGTTGGTGTTTTGGTAGCTATGGAGGATGTTTCCCTCCTAGATGACCTTTCTTAGATATGGAGAAGATTCTGGAAGCAAGAGATCCATTGGATAGATGTTGAAATACCCTAGAAGAGAAGTCGACTCAGAAGAATAAAGTATAATGAAAAGACACCTTCCCAGAAGAGAAGTCGACCCAGCTAGAAAGACAGGAAGACTATAAATAAGGAGGCGCCTTAGCTCATTTGTTCACTCACACTCTCCCAGCTACACAGAAGCAAGGCACAAGTTTGGAGGAGGTGACGCAGTAGTTGCAATTGCTCTCTCAATCTTTTGGTATCTCTCTCTTGTGTTTTACTCCTTGAGGAGGTGCGCTACCCTTGTATGGTGTTGTTGCTGCAGCCGGGGTGGTATTTCTAGTTAAGCTAGCACTTGTGCTAGGGTTTATCTGATTGGAATTTCTTTGTGAACGGAATCTATCTAAGAAAGGTTGTTGGATTTTTTCCCCATTTGGGGTTTTCCCAGGATAAATCTCGTGTTCTTTTCTGTCTCTTGTTTATGTTGCCACTGCTCAGTACATGTTATATATGTTAATGGTAATGAAGTAAAAGAACACTAGTAACACTAATGCTCTGTAAATAAGGAAAATCCAACACCTAGGACGCATGCCTTGGAGGGTGTGTTTTGCATTGCATGGTTGAGATCTATTCTTGAGAAACTCTCCACTCTAGAGTTCTTACCTTTGGATCCTTGATGGTTGACTAAAGATGATTAAATGCATTTGTAGAGGAGGCATGACCAACTTCCATGCTTTACTAGGTCACTCCACTTTTGTGTCCATGGTTTTAGAAATCAATTAATGGTTTTGGCACATGGTTTATCCTTATGGCACTTGGTTTTGATTATTTTATTAGGAGAACATCCCCTTGATGCATATTCTCCTAGGTTGTCCAATTTATGGCTCATGATTCGAGAAGATTGGTAGTATTTTCACATGGATCTATGCCTTGGCACACTATTTGAGGTTTCCCCACCCTTGTAGGTTTGTTATAATTAGTGGACCTTCTTTGCACACGTTCCTATGAGATCCATTGTATGAGGAGGTGGCTATTACATTGGAGACAGAGCCTTCACTAACTTTGCTATCTTTGCATTGTTTTAACATCTCAAGGTTGTTGACTCATTGAACAAATGTTGCACTCCCCAGTTGGCATCTCGGAACATTTATTCATGATGTACCTACATAGCACATTTATCTAGGGTGCACTTCTCTTGGAGGATCATTTTTTTTATGGAGGCCATAACTACCATTGCACACATCTCTAGGGTGCAACCTTCATGGACCTATTGTATATCATTGGGCTTGGTCAATGTGGTCCCATAGCCACTTTCTTGCACTCTTTTCAAGGGCACACTTTCTTGGACAACACCCTAATCATTATGGTGACACTTAGCATATTTTCACCATGTTGAGGAGTAATAACTCCCTCTCTCGAAGAGCGCTCCATATTCATATTTTATTAGAGAAATTTATTGAAGACCATTCTTGAAGGGCGTTTCAATGAAGGAAAGGGCAAGTGGCAGCATGCATGGTGAACAAGTCCAAGCTAATGGGATGTTTTGCATATGAAGATGACATGAGGGTGTTTTGCTTTGGAGATCCCCATAGATGTTTTAATTTAGTATTTTCCTTGGAGAAAAGCATAGATCTAGGTATATTTTATTGTTATCCCATGGAGAATAAAGTGGACCTAGATTCCACTGAATAATATTTTATTGTCGAGGAGATTGAGCTCAAATCTATATAAGGATTTAGTCTCTCCATTGTATGGGAGGGTTGGATTTGGGGAGGTCCCTGTTGAAGAATGTGTAGTTGCGAAAGATATTCTCCTATTGTATTTGATCATGCAAAAACCCTAAAAGAATATTATTATGTTGTATCGGTAAAGTCGGCCCCATTGTGGCCTTTATTGTAATATAAAGTCAAATTGTCAAGTCGTCCCCCATTGTGGCTTGTGCAAAATGTAATTAAGTGACAACTGTCAAGTCAACCCTGTTAGAATATAAGTGGATGTGTTCATTTTACCATTGACAATACCCTT
>CBVK0100670427.1:0-16129 GCA_900067695.1 Picea abies | reverse complement strand
GTAGCCATGGTTCTATTTTATCCCGAGCATGGGTATGCCCACCTCGATGAGACATTTGATATTTTTTGCAGACGGCACCTCCTGATTCCTGATTCCTGGGCTCACTCATTCAGCATCTCAGTACAAATTGGTAAAGAATTGGTAATGTATTTCGGCCATGAGATGCTCTTCTGACCTCACACATTAGGGGGCATCTGTTATAACCCTAAATTGCACCACACATGCTCACCTGGCATCAGGCCAACTCATATCTCTTCATTGCCAAAGCCATGCTGAATAAACTCTTGAAAATCCTCTTTAATCAAGTGACACGCGCCCTAACTCACTACTGCATGCATTGGAACACTGGCAGGCCTACTACTGCATGCGTTGGAACGTTGGCAGGCCTACTACAGCCCGCGTTTACCTAAAAAATCACAAAAACAGGAAAGTTTCTGACAGGACAAAAAGCTATGGGTCAGTTAACTAAAACTCCCAGCCATGCATGGCCAAGAGTTCATCCAAAACCCTAGCTCCTTCTAGCCTATAAAAGAAGGGGTAGGGGTACTATTTGGAAGAGGAAAAACATAGCAAAGAAACTCTGCCCATTTGCCGAATCCATTTGTCCCAACCCTTTAGCCTTTCCTCAAGCCTAAGGAGAATTAATGCAAAGCAGTTGGAGGACAAAGAAGAGGAGGAGCCCAGGATCAAGATCAAGGAACGGTGGTCGGTCTCAACATTGATTGTAAGTTGATTTATCTTGAAAATAATAAAGAATACTTTTCACGTCCCAATGCATGATTTATATATGATTTATTCGATTTATGCTTAGTCTCTAACCCTCAAGTAGAAAAATAGCATGCATGCGTAGTGTTTTGTCTTGATTACAGGATTGTCTTTGGAAGGAGCAGCGCAAGCAAGCGGGCAAAGCGCAACGGAGGATCTACACCAAACATCAGTAAAAAGGTTAGTAGGTCCTTTCCATGCTTGTCTGTGAAAAAGGGGTTTGCGTTTTGGGGTGATAGGTTAAAAGTGATTTCTTTAAGGTCGTGATCTGCATGCAAGTCTAAACCCTAGCTTGCTAGTATGTAGGGTATTATTTCCCAACAACAGGTATTGTATTGAGGTTGCACTGTGTTGTACTGTGGCTGTGTGATATTATATGGTTGTTGCACATATTATACTACAATTGCGCAGTGTTGTATGGGGTTGGTACTTGGTTAAACTGAGGTGATGTTTGCCTAGTCATAATTTATGCCTGCACCCTATATGTATCTGATGTTCTCTCTCTCATAAAGTCCATAGTTATATAGTCTTTGTTTTCATGGCCCACTGACTTAAAAAAGTTCCAATATGAACTCTTTGGGAGTGTTTGGTACTTCTGCATCATTGGGCAGAGATATGGATCGTGGCCTGGTTTCTTACAGATTTAGCACCATAGTCCTCCTATTGGTAATGGATTTGGCATTCCTTCTGCCATGTACTGCGTGAATGTTGGACATTCATTTTTATGGTGTCCTTTTGTCCTGCATGTGGTACACCAAATGACTTATCGTTTGTCCTTAATTTTATTCTGGTTTAGCTGGAACATTAAGTTCTTCAAATCTTCCTTAAGCTCTTCGATGGCTGGATCCGTCTGTTGATATTGGTTTTCTTCCAATTATAGGGCTTCCTGCAAAGCCTCTTCTTGTGTCTGAAACTTCTATTGTCACAGTGGATACTTCAAGTGTGGTAGTAGTGAATTGACGAACAGGTGCCTGTGCTGCATATCTGTCATGAGGTACTTCAAATTTCCTTTCAATCGCTTAAATCTCTAATTCAATCTCCCATATAGATTCTTCTGGTTTCTGTCCAATTTCTATCATCTTGTTCATGTACTGATCCTCTTAACTTGGCTTCTTAAACTCATTTATCATCAATTTATTGATGTCTGAAATCGTTCTAGTTGTCCCTGGGGGATTGTTTGTGGATAAACTCATATACCAATCTAGTGCATAATCCCTTAGTGTAATCACTAGTTATGCAAGTTTAGCTTCCTCGTCTATGATCTATTTTGCTTCCCAGATATTCTCACAGATAAACACGTGTTTTTTCGGGTCCTCTAATGCTTCTCCTTTGAATTATGGTAACTTGATGGTGGGATTGTGTCTAACCATCCTGAATGCTAAACTGCTACCTCCATGCAATGTATACAGTTGACTAGTGCTTCCTGAATTGGCTCCCCCAGTTGTTGTTCCTTGTGTAGATGTACTTCTTGTTGTCTTACTTCACCCAAATTTTAGTTGTCTAAATGGTGGTGTTCTTTTTGGTGTGTTAGTCACACATGCGTTTATGGGTTCCACACTGACATTAATATGGATAGGATTGCTACTATATATTCCCTCTCTTGGACCTCTCTTATTCCTCTCATATGTTGCGTGCATAATTTCCTCAATCTGCTACATGACCCAGATATCCTCTACCTCTTCTTCATCACTTGCAAAGCCTTCCCTCGTAGCTACTACTCTCTTCTTGGTGTTTACCTTATATTGGTAGGGTACTCCACCTCACGTCTTTCCAGCTATCTCCATGATCCACTTGACCTGGTCATATTCCATCATGATAGGGTCCAAGAGTTCCTCCTTATTTCCTTTATCCACTTCTCCTTCCATTTCTCCTCTTTATGTCAGTGCTCCCCCCCTTCTCCATGCATGCAGGGAAGTTTAGCTATCTGCCTCCATTGTCATTACACATTTTTTATATAGAAATATTTTTATAGAAGTATACATCGATCAAATATACCTTCCTCAAGGTCCTCATAGAAACTCTTTCTTTGTTGTGTTGTATGACTTCATTGTATCTACTGCAAATTTTGTTATAAAGCCTGCTACAATACTGTCGAGCAAAAAATCTACTGCGCGAGTGCATTTTTTATTCACCTGTTGTAACTGCTCAATCTAGACAGGGGTCCACTCTAATTGTCGAATCTGGTTTGTTGCGTGGATATCCTTCAACCTCAATATCCACTCCTTTAATAAGTGTGGAAAATAACAGAAAAATACATCATGCAGAACAATAAACACGTACTTTTCAAGATATTTGTGTGGTGTTTCTCTAGGGTTTATGTTATCTTTTTGCCCAAACTCTATCTCCTTTGTCTTCAACTAGATTTCGATCTCTACTTTTGTGGGATTCCACAGTTTCAACATCTCCTTCTAGTGACACATTCTCACCTTCTTGTTGTCTGATTCTGCAGATATTACCCTCTTTTAACAAATCCCATCTACTCAATCCTTGTACTGTTCCAACCAGCAACAAAACCATTTTTTGGTTTGCTATCTGAGTTTATACCTTTAACATGATTGACCTAGGGTTCAAGTCTACTAGGGTTCAAGTCTACTAGGGTTCCAACAAATCCTCTAAAACTATCGGCCCTCCTGGTAAATCGCAGTCTCACCCAAGATAGTCTTAATGGGGTACTACAATACTCAGGTGTTTTCAGTCCTGGATTGGGTGGGGATCTGAGAAGTAGGCGCTGAGAGTTCTATTTAACTTATTAAAGCAATATATTTTCATTCCTGATTATGCATGTAATATAATCAACTCATCCATTCATTATGTTAATATCTAGTCATAAACAGTAAAAGAAACACAAGCATTCAATCACATAACACAGGTTTTACCATGGTTCACCCCCCCCTCGGGCTACATCCACAAAGATCTGGCTCTTAATCTCTTCTATTATGGCAGTTCCAAAACTACAGTGCTACACGCTTTGCAACTCATCCTCAGTGGGGTTGATATCTATGCAAGGTGGATAAGATCGCACCAGGATCCCCAGCCTGTGATCTAACCCTAGAGATCTCCCCTCCTTACTTCTATATAGCTCAACAGCTTACAAAAAGGTATCAGATTACAATATTGTTTCTCCAAAACTACTCCCTAAATGTCTGTCTATCTCTACTTCATCGACTCTCTAAACCTGACTCTAGATCTCTCTATGAGACCTAGGTATCTATATTTATATGTTTCTGGCTCATCATCCATTATGATGTATTAAAAAAATACTAACCCTAATATCGTTAGGTCTTCCATGCATGCACGCATGCTGCTCTTCCTTTCATCTTTTGATTTCCTCATGCATGCCTTCCTTCCCAAAAAAGCCTTTCTTTTCGCTTTGTCCTACTTCCAATAGAGGTAATAAGTATAAAGATTTCCTTTACAAAAGGGACAAGATGAGAATTGTTCACAATGTTCAACAAGAAAAAACAGTGGAGGACATGGGAAGAAGAGTACCAAGAATCTATGCAGCCCTGGACAAAAAACAAGTTGAGTTTAAATCACACATGATTGAAATCGAAGGTATGATCAATAACCATGCCTTTACTATTTTAATTTATTCAGGGGCTAGTCATAGATATATAGATCCTAAGGTAATGGAAATATTTCAATTACCAGGAAGAAATCATGGGAAATCTTGGTTGGTGAAGTTGGCTACAGGAGCCAAGAGAAAGGTTGTTAAGTTGGTTAAATCATGTCCAATGGACATGAATGGACTGAGTAACAAGGCATATTTGAACATATTTCCTTTGGTATCATATGATTGCCTAATTGGTATGGATTGGTTGGACCAATACCATGCCATATTAGACTGTCATAACAAGGCATTCACTTGCTTGGATGAGGAAGGAAATCAAAGAATAGTCTAAGGAATTTCGAGGGCAGTTACTGTCTGAGAAATATCGGCAATGCAACTAAAGAAGTGTTACAGAAAGGGTTGTCAAATATTTGCAGCGCATATGGATGAAGCACCTAAGGATAAGGTGCCAAAATTGGAGGATCATTCTGTCCTGAAATATTTTGACGATGTTTTCAAGGATATACCAAGGCTACCCCCAAAGAGAGATATTGATTTCTCTATAAATTTGATGTATGGGGAAGCTCTAGTATCAAAGACTCCCTACCGGATGAGCACACCGGAACTGAAAGAACTGCAAATGCAACTTGCAGAACATTTAAAGAAGGGGCACATATGCCCAAGTGTGTCACCTTGGGGTTCCCCATTTTTATTTGTGAAAAATAAAGATGGGACCTTGAGATTGTGCATTAACTTCAGGTAGTTAAATAAAGTAACTATAAAGAACAGGTATCCTCTACCAAGGATTGATGATCTCTTCGAACAGTTGAAGGATGCAAGGATATTTTCAAAAATAGATCTCAGGTCAGGATACCATAAGGTAAGTATTAAAGACAAATACATCAGCAAGACCTCCTTCGGGACAAGGTATGGTCATTATGAGTTCACAGTGGTGCCATTTGGGTTATCTAATGCACCTGTTGTTTTCATGTGCTTAATGAATGATGTTTTTTGAGAATATTTAGAAAATTTTGTCATTGTATTTTTGGATGAAATCCTTGTATATTCAAAGACAAAAGAAGAGCACAAGCAACACTTAAGGATGGTGTTATAGGTGCTAAGAGAGCACCAACTATTTTCTAAATTGAGAAAGTGCTTATTTTTCCAAAATTGAATCCACTATTTGGGGAATATAATATACGAAGAGGGAATAGCAGTAGACCTCGAAAAGGTCGAAGCCATTAAAGGGTGAAAAACACCTAAGAATGTGACATAATTCATATCCTTCATGGGTCTAGCTGGCTACTACAAGAGATTCATTATAGGATTCTAAAGGATTTCTCACCCAATCTCTTCCTTACAAAGAAAAGGGGTAAAATTTCAATGGACAAAAGAATGTGAAAATAGCTTCCAACAATTGAAGGAGTTGTTAACCAGTGCTCCAATTCTGAAGATTGCAGATCTGGATGAAGAATTTGTGGTCTTCATAGATACATGCAAAGAAGGACTAGGTGGAGTCCTCAACCATAGTGGGTTTGTGATATGTTTTGAATCCAGGAAATTGAAAGAGCACGAAAGGATCTACTCCACTCATGATTTGGAGTTGGCATCCATAGTACACTCTTTAAATAAATGGAGACACTACCTCATGAGAAAGAGGTTTGAGCTAAGGACAAACCATAATGGTCTAAAATATTTGTTTGATCAGCCTACTTTAAATTCCAGGTAGAGCCAATGGTTGGGATTCCTCTGTGAAGATGACTTTGATATCAAGCACATCAAAGGAGAGGAGAACAAAGTGGTTGATGCACTCAGCAAGAGAGTGCATGAACTACATGCTACAACCATCGGCATGTATCAAACCGATCTTAAATATAGAATTTTGGAAGTTGCAAAAGCATATACGTAGTCCATGGAAATGGTAACAAAGTTACAAGAAGTTAAGATGCTACAAAAAATAGAAGATTATAGATTGGAAGTTGATGGAATATTCCTGTACATGAACATAATTTGTGTACCTAGTTCTCATAAATTGAGGAGTATGATATTGAAAGAGATGCATAATGTGCCTTATGATGGGCACCATGGATATCATAAAATAGTGGCAACAATAAAGAGCCACTATTATTGGCCAGGAATGAAGAAATAAAATGTAGAGTACATTGCCAAATGTATGGAGTGTCAAAGGGTCAAAGCTTAGCATAGACACCTAGCTGGGTTGCTACAACCATTACCCATTCATGAGTGGAAGTGGGAAGTGGTGAAAATGGATTTCATCACAAGATTACCCAGAACAAACAAGCAACATGATTTTATCATGGTGGTGGTAGATAAGCTTACGAAGGTTGCCCATTTTATTCCATTAAAGACTACTCACACAACAACTAATGTTGTTGATATTTATATTATGGAAGTAGCATGATTACATGGTATTCCCAAGAAAATTGTGTCAAACAGAGACCCAAAATTTACCTCAAATTTTTGGAGAGGATTATTCAAAGGGTTCGGAATGAGCCTGAACTTCAACACAACCTATCATCTTGAGTCTGATGGGCAAACAGAAAGAGTAAATCAAGTGATCTAAGATATGTTAAGAATGTATGTGATGGAAAAACCATCCATATGGGAAGAATACCTACACTTGGTAGAGTTTTCTTACAACAATGGGTACCAAGAATCATTGAAAATGAGCCCATTTGAGGCACTTTATGGAAGAAAGTGAAACACACCAATAAGATGGGACAACCCAACTATTAGAGAAATAATTGGGCCAGATTTGCTCAGGGAAATGGAAGAAAAATTGTTAAATATAAAGCATGATTTGAAGGCTTCCCAAGACAGGAAGAAAATCTATTCTGAAAAAGGAAGAACCCACAGGGATATTAAAGTGGGTGATCATGTTTTCTTGAAGGTGAAATCCAACATAAGTTCCCTGAAGCTGGGAAACTGTTCCAAGTTGGCATCCAGATTTTGTGGACCATTTGAAATTCTAGAAAGGATTGGACCAGTAGCTTATATGCTTGCATTTCCTACATGCATGACTATTCATAATGTATTTCATGTCTCATTGCTCAAGAAATATATACCTGATGTTAATCATGTGATTGATTGGAATGTGATTCAAGTGGAGCAATAGGGTGCTTTACAAGTGCATCTAGTGTGCATATTGGACTGGAAAAGCAAGCATCTCAGGAATTGAGCCATAAGGCTTGTAAAGGTCCAGTAGACCTAGTACAGTCCTGAGGACACAACATGGGAGAACGAAGATGCTATGCAAGCAGAATACCCGCATATTTTTTAATATTTTGAAAATCTTGTTGATGTTGTGTAAATGAGTTTCACTGAGGACAATGAAAAAATAAGAGGGGATTGTAATATCCCAAAGCCGAGCCCCAGTTGTAATTATGAATGTAACATGTTTTGTAGTTTGGTGAGCCAAGTATCTATAAGTTGGTAGGCTTATGTGCTTATTAGACTAGAGAGCCTAGATGTTAAAGGCCAGGAGCATGTTTTGTACATGTAAATATTCATATTATTAATATAACAACATCGTTGCATGTAGACCGACCACGAAGAAATATTTATGGGGGAATAAGCTCCATTAGGATGGGTAAGGGAAGGGGGATGAGAGGCTATGAGAAAGGGGATAAGATTGAGGGATTAACCCAACGAAATATTATAATGCATTTCTTGAAAATACTAAAGTTGGAAAATAAACCTTGTTATCCTAAGTTACTTTGGGGAAAGGAACGAACTCCAAGTGGAGAGGGATGACCTCCCAAGAGAGTCATGTGTCAACTTAGGCGCATGCAGTTTTATGGGTAAAAAATCATCATTGTGGGGGTTCACTCACCATTCTTTCCATGCTCCCCACTCATGCATGCACTAGGACTGAACATTCATGCAACCAACCATTTTCATCCTTCGTTGACCTCTACAACCTCTGAGAATGCACGCATCTCTGAGCATGCACGCACGCACCTCTGAGCATGCACACATACACCTTTGAGCATGCACGCACCTATGGACCCTGTAGGCATTGAGCCATATCCTGTGCATTTCCAGAATGACCAACATACATGTGCCTTAGCTAAATTTTGAAGGGGTTTCACCTGAGCCTACTACTGGTTATCTAAGAGCAGGAGTGAAGAAGTGGGTTGTTAGGACTATGGATAGAAGAAACAGGTTTTCATGCCTATGAGAAACTCTCTCTAGGTGATAAAGTGTGATGAGGAAGTGGTTTCTCCTAGAGGGAGTCCAGTAGTAGCTACAGAGCTCTGATAATTCCTGATTTGGCCTGTCGCTGAAACCCCAGAAAGGGAGGTGAGGCATTCAATGGAATGTGGGAGAGTGAAGGTGTATGTTGTTGGGGTGGGACAGGAATGTGGGGAATGAGATTCTGTGAGTTGTGGGTGTAAGTGGCTCCTTGGAGGAAATTCTTCCTGTTGTTCTGTGCAACTTCCTGTTGTCCCTTCCTAGCCTAGGTATCCCTTTCCCAGTGGAGTTTAGTCCTAGCTCGGGGGTGACCCACTGCTGAGAGTGATGAGAAACATGGTCTAAGGCTGGGAGGTTCATGGAAGGTCTGCATGCATTTAGTGTACTTCAATTAAGAGATAAGTATCATTTATGTGCTTAATGGTTAAATGATGTATTTTAGTGCATGTCTGTGATTCTTGTAATAATATCATGTGTTTCGTTGCATGCATGTTTCCATGTTATCCTTTTTTATTTCTATTAAGTTTCTATGTGATTTAATCCGCAAAAGAGCCATGTCTGCCATTTCCCAACAGGTCTATGTCTAGGAATGGAAAATTTTAATTACCTATAAAAGAGCTTGAGACCGCGTGTGTCTGAGGTAGCATGCTCTGAGCTTGTTGGTGGCTTGGCTAGGGGATGTTACAAAATGGTATCAGAGAAGAAAAGAAAATATACAGTTGATTAGGTAGCGTTACCCGACAGAGGTTGATGGTCGGGGACGTTACATCAATAGAAGCAGTAATGCCCACCCTTGTAACTACATTTCAACTAGTGCAAGAAGTTGTGGAAAAACAAATCATCTTGTCAGTAGTAGTATCACAAGTGGTTATTCATGTAGGAGATCCACAAATTGTCCCAACTAAAGAGGAATACACAACCTCTGAGGTACCAAACATATCCCTATTTCTAAATAAAAAACAAACCATCTTTCAGGACCACAATTCATGGCTATGTTTTCTAAAGTTGGACATGAACAATTTTGATGGGTCAAATACTTTAGGGATGGATACCCAAATGGAACATTATTCTCCCCCCATGGAATTACTAATTACCTACACAAACTACATGTGAGGATCTTATATTTGGATGTTGAACATTGGCACTAGTGGAAATGATATTAGAAAGATTTTGAAGGCTACATTGCATGGACCCAGTTTGTGCAAATATTTTCTACTTGTTTTGAGCGTGACACTCACCATTTGGGATGCCTAAACAAAATATGCCAAATAGGTGCAATTATGGAATATAACACCACATTTGAGAAATTGGTTATTTGAATAGAGGGCCAATCTGATTTATTTTTTAAAGAATGTTTCATCAATGGTCTCAAGGATGAAATTAAAGCACATGTCATTATGCAACACACACAAACATGGTTGGAAGCTTGTGATAGAGGCAAAGAAGATGAGATAGTGATCTATGCACAACTCAAGAGACCTTTAGTCAACAATTGCCTTGACCCCCCAATGGAAACTACTCCTAGACCATATAGCTCATAGTCAATATTTGATCCAGGTGGATATCCATCACCACCCACCTATTCCAATTAGCTCACTTTGGTAGTTTCAGTTTGGCATTTTTGTTCCTAGTTTTTGTGTCCCAAACTTCTGATGATGTTTTGAGGCCCTAAACGATGTTTTTAGGGCTCTCCACAGTCATATTAAAAACTAAGTTAGAGTCTGATGACAACATGTGTATTCCTTGGTTATACCTTTCCAAGGAGATATCGTGCGCTCCAAATGAATATCGTATGCCAAAGTTACACCCCCAGGAAGTTGATACACCAAACTACCCAAAACAAGGTCCACAAAAATGTTGTCTTTTCATCTTCTGGGGTTCGAGTTTTGGATTTTATTTATGTTAAAAATACCTTTAAAGCCTCATTGTAAATCATCTAATTGCGAATGCGAGTACCTGTCACAAGTCTTCTCAGAGATAAACTACCACCATTCTAGCGAGTCTTTCACTCTGTATTTTTACAATCTTTGTACATTTTCGCTCATTAATAGAAATTGTGTATTAATGTATCTCTATGTTTATGGTTGCATCTCTGATATATTTATGTTATATTTTTGGATATCTAATACATCTCTGTACATTTATTTATTATATCTCCTCTCTCATTTTGTGCCGAAAATAATCTGGAATAGTGGTATCAGAGCAGGTTGTTCTTAATCGTTTTTTCAGTGCATGTCCCTGAGGAGGTCCGAGTATAGCAAGTTGGGTCTCGAGCTTGTCTCTCTTGAGGACAATCTCTCTCACACACACAATAATCCCTCAATGGAGGAAGAAAATAAAAATGACAGAGAAAATGATTCTATCAATTTGTTGCTTAAGCAAGATCTCATGCTACAGAAGGACGAAATGATGGAGAATTTTTCCCACATCCTTCAACATTTGTCAATAAAAATAGGTGCATCTTCATCAAGAAACCACTTTGGAGGCACCTCGCCTTTCAAGGTACAAGTTAATTTTGATATTCCCATATTTGAAGGAAATATAGATGTAGATGCCCTAGAAAAATGGTTAAATATGCTAGAAGGTTATTTCTTTGTTCATAATTTCTCCGACAGGGAAAAGATCACCTTCGTACTCCTTAAGGCTCTTCCCCATGTCAAACATTGGTGGGAAAATTACTGGGAGAAAATTTCCATGGAGGAGTCTGGAATATATGGGGTCGAGCCCACTTGGGATTTTTTGTGTGGATGTGGTAAAGGAACAATATTACCCTGTTGGAAACTATGAGGACCAATACATGCAATGGACCACACTACGGCGAGGGGCCAAGTAGTTTCAGATTTCACCAATACGTTCCATACCTTGTGCACCAAGATGGGTATCAAATACTCTGAGTGACATTTGGTTCTAAAATACCGCGGGGCACTACATAGATAGATCCAAACTGAAATGGATTTTCTGGACATCTCAATACTCGGTGCTACTTATCGATATGATGTTAAAATTGAGAAGAAATTTAAGCACCAAAACAAGTGAGATTTTGGATCTGGAAATCCAAAACAACTAATCCAGGTGGATATCGATGTCCACCCACCTCTTCCAACTGGCTCAAAACAATTTTCTAATAATTTTTGCAATTTACTATATTTAGGATTTTTTAACTTCCGGGGTCGTTTTGAGGGCCTAAATGAAGGTTTTTTGGGATCAAGCTTATCAATGATACCCAAAGGATTTAATTGAGACCCAAAAATCAATATCCTCTACAATACCTTTCTAATGAGCTATCATGTGCCCCACATGGATATCGTATGCCAAAGGTATGCCCCCGAGAAGTTGATACACCAAGCTACCCAAAACGGGGTCCACAAAACTGTTGGCTTTTCATCTTTTGGGGTTAGGGTTTTGGATTTTATTTATGATAAAAAGGACTTTGGAGCCTCGTTTTAAAATAAACTTCTTGTGAATGCGAGCAGAAAACACATCTCTTCTCAGAGATAATATGCCACCATTCTAGCGAGTCTTTCACTCTGTTTTTTTACAGTCTTTGGACATATTCACTCATTAATAGAAAATTGTGTATTACTGTATCTCTGTGTTTATGGTTTCATCTCTGATACATTTATGTTATATTATTGGATACCCGAGATATATCTGTACATTTATTTATTATATCTCCGCTCTCATTTCATGCCAAAAATAATCCAGTTCAATAATAAAAGTATGATAAAGACGACCCTAACAAATAGTCTCCCAAAAACTAGTACAAGCCAAAGGAAAAGAAGGGTCATGAAAATATGAATAAGGACACCATAAAATGGTGTGATTTCCAAAAAATCCCCTTGCACAACACTGATGAATGTCACTCAAAATAGTCATTGGTGGTTGAGATCGAAGAGAAGGAGCCGAACCTTGATTCAGAAAATATTGATAGAAAACAGATCACCGATGTAGACCCCATTGTTGTTGTCACGACCACAACAATTCAACGAGAAGAACCAACAGATCCTGAAGAAGGGGAGTACCTTTTTCATTCAAAAATGTGGGTGAAGGGAACCCCGCTGCATTTTATTGTTGATCGCGGAAGACAGAAGAACCTCATCTCAACAGAGGTCATCAAACAGTTAGGATTGTCGAAAAAACCACACCCACAACCATACAAAAACGGGTGGCTTCACTAGGAATGAGATATTTATGTCAGCCAATAGTTTTGATTGTCATACGACATCCAACCCTTCAAGGATGAGGAACTATGTGATGTTTTCGTGTTGGATGTCTGTGTTGTTCTCTTGGGCCAACCATCTATGTGGAAGCACCATGCCATTTATGAGTCTCGACCCCCTAGTGTCATTGTTACTATGAGGAATCATCTCTAAAGAATACCAGAGGTAATTTTGACTACTGTACCACATAAACATTTCTACAAGGTAGTATCTCATACTACAAAATTCGGCTTCTTCACAATCTATTCAAAAGATTAACAGAAGGATACTACAACCTCGGCCCAAGCACCTTCTATCCAACAGAAGCGGGTCGACAAGACTACAGCAAAGCACAAAAATTCCTTTTTCAAACAGACATCTCTGGTTGAACAAATTCAACCTCGCCAGCAATAGGTTCGTGACAGCCTTCCATAAACCAAGCAGCGTGACGTCTTCAACAAGGCAAGAAACACACCAAGATTCAGTTACAACAATCACTTTCCCCTCTCCCCTGGGAGCTCAAATCAATGGAGCCTATTACTTCGTAAGGAGGGAGGATTGATCCAGGTGGATATCATTGGCCACCCACCTATTCCAATTGGCTCATTTTGGCAGTTTCAGTTTGGTAGTTTTGTTCCTAGTTTTCGAGTCCCAAAATTCTAGGGTTGTTTTGAGGCCCTAAACAACGTTTTTAGGTCTCACCATAGGTGCACTATAAATAGATTTAGACTCTGATGACAACATGTGTATTCCTCAGGAAGACCTTTCCAACAAGCTATCATGCGACCTAAATGGATATCGTATGTGAAAGTTACGCCCCTAGGAAGTCGATACACCAAACTACCCAAAATGGGGTCCACAAAATTGTTGGCTTTTCATCTTCTAGGGTTAGGGTTTTGGATTTTATTTATGTTAAAAATGCCTTTAGATACTCATTTTAAATCATCTGATTGTGAATGTGAGTATCCATCACATATTTTTTCAGAGATAAGCTACCACCATTCTAGCGAGTCTTTCACTCTGTATTTTTACACTCTTTGTACATTTTTGCTCATTAATAGAAATTGTGTATTACTGTATCTATGTGTTTATGGTTGAATCTTTGATATATTTATGTTGTATTGTTGGATATATGATACATCTTTATACATTTTTTTATTATATCTCCGCTCTCATTTCATTTTGGAAATAATCTGAATCAGTGGTATCAAAGTAGGTTGCTCTTGATCATTTTTTCAGTGCATGTCCCCAACAAGGTTTGAGTATAGAAAGTTGGGTCTCGACCTTGTCTCTCTTGAGGAAAATTTCTCTCACAAACCCAATAATCCCTCAATGGCGAAAGAAAATAAAAATAACAAAGCAGACGATTCTATCAATCTATTGCTTGAGGAAGCTCTCACGCAACAGAGGGACGAAATGATGGAGAATTTTTCCCACATCCTTGAATGCCTGCCGATAACAACAGGCATGTCTTCATCAAGAGACCACTTTGGAGGCACCTCACCTTTCAAGGTACAATTTAATTTTAATATTCCCATATTTGAAGGACAGATAGATGCGAATTCCCTAGAAAAATGGTTAAATATTCTAAAAGGTTATTTCTCTATTCATAATTTCTCCGACAAGGAAAAGGTCACCTTCGCAATACTTAAGGCTCTCCCTCATGTCAAACATTGGTGGGAAACTTACTGGGAGAAAATTTCCACAGAGGAGTTTGGAATATATGGGGCCGAGCCCACTTGGGATTTTTCTGTGGATGTGGTAAAGGAATAATATTACCCTATTGGAAACTATGAGGACCAGTACATGATATGGACCACATTGTGGCAAGAGAGGGGCCAAGAAGTGACGGATTTCACCAATAAATTCCATACTTTGCACACTGTTGGAATGTTTACTGGAAGAGTGTGCTTGTCACTGATGGCAAGAACATCAATGACGATGGCATGTCTACAAGAAAGAACAACAACGACGATGGCATGTCTACAGGCAAGAACAACATCAACGATGGCATGATTACTGGAAGAGTGTGCAATCAAATCTCAAGAGGAATATCGTAGAGTTGCACGCAGACTGAAAGTGTGCGCCAGGGATGAGGTTAACTCCATTGTCAAATATTAGGAGAGATAGTGTTTTTCATAAACACAAACGAGTCCCAAAGTCATCAGGACTAGCAGAAGGATCAAAGGTCGACAACTTTGACACTTATAAATTATTCCAAGTCAAGAGGAAGCGTAATCTGAGGAGGAGGAGTGATAGTGGCCATTGGATAACCAATCCTAAATAACCAATGTTCATTATATTAGAGTCCAGTGACCAAAGGAAGCACAGAGGATAAGTACAGATCTGATCTGTTGGATTTAAGCGTCGAGGACCAACAATCGTAGGATCCAGTATAACTGTGAAGAGGATAATGGCTGAGATCCATCCTCCAACTCTGCCAAATGAAAATTCATGATGATATCTGAGCCATTGGATCCAGAGGACACATGGTGAGAGATCAACATTTTGTTGACTCATGAACTGGAAAAGTTAAAGGTGAGAGTTGTAGGAACTTGCGATGTCCAAGTTCGCGAGTTGATCTAGACCGTTAAATCATTGGGAGTTGTGAGACATTTATCTAATTCTCACAAATATCGGGAGGGCGGGAGGCAAATACCTGAGGAGCTAGGAGCAGTAGCAATCCTAGCCATTCATCTGGGAAGGACGTGTGGCAGTTGATAAAGCAGTTTCAGAAAATCGGAAGTCGGAAGAAGGGATGTTAGCTGTGGAGCCTGATTATCTTCCTGATTCAGAGGTCCTTGCTTTCATCCGTGTTTATTACCCATGAAGACTTTACACTCCAGAAGTATGTACACTCTTCCACATGGGGGAGTGAAGAGGGGGGGTACCCCCTTTGCGGGGTCCGGGGGCGAAGCCACCGAAGGAAAATTTTCCTTGTAAATGTATATTGTAATTTCATTGTAAATCTGGACCGTTCATTATAAGGTCACAGATCTAACGGTAGAAATTATGTTAGGGTTTTCTTCCCTAGAAGGCAACCCTCTGCTATGAGGGAAATGTATTGCGGCTATGCATTATGGCAAGTATTGTATTCTGAGAGAAGAGACTGTGAGAGAAAGAAGAGGAAGTTACAATGGGTTTTGTTATAGGTTGTATTCCTTCATTTGTTGGATAATAATAAAGGAAGGACCTGGCAATTTCTCTAGTGGATGTAACCCACACTGGGTGAACCACGTAAATCTAAGTATCTATTGTATTGTGTATCTTTTGTGTTTTATTTCCGCATTTGTTTTATTTTATTTCTACACAGTCCTATTTTTCTAACAAGAGAGGTGAGTAGTCCTCCAACTTTGTGAAATGTGAAGTCCCGATATCTAGGGATAACTAGGAGATCATG
>CBVK0100670426.1:0-16130 GCA_900067695.1 Picea abies | reverse complement strand
CCTGAAAAAAAAAAAAAATCAGGGGTGCTGCCCCCGAACCCCCGCACGGGGGGCTCCGCCCCCCTGCACCCCCCAAGGGGGAGCCTAGTGGCCCCCCCTCTAGCCCCCCTGCGCGCCCGGTGCAGAAGCTCAGACACTACTACTCGTGCAAAGAATATAACACATACCCAACACACACCACGCCCCGAGAATACCTTTTGCTAACTAATAACTTGAGCTCACAGCCTGAGATTATTTTTCACTATGATCATCGCCTTGTTCCTGTACCCTCCATTGCAGTTTTTGAATCCAGTTCACACCCAGTCTAATCGACCCTGAGCTTGTATGTCAGACGAGCTCAACACAGTAGAGAAAGAAGTCAAAGATGTTCTAATTGACTTAATGGATAAGAGAGTTATGTCATAAAGAAGGATGTCTGCAGGTGTGCAAGCATCATCAACATGAGGAATCCAAGCTTCTCCCTCAACTACTCATGGAGAAAGACCTTCCCGAACCATGACAGAGACAAGAACAAAGCACAGAGACGACATTGCGAATGCCAAGCTTATTCCACGCATTTTTCCAACTTACATACCACCTCTGAGCAGTGAGATTAACCGTGTACCCAGAGACTTAGAGTATTCTTTGATCACCGCGTACCTTCTGAAAGGAGTGCGCACAGTTTGAGCCGATCAAGACAAGATCATAGCATTGAAGTTTAGTGACTTCAACCTCGGTGACAGGAAATTCTACAGTATTCTTGCCTTGCACAAGTATCTAACGAAGATGAAGGGAAAGAACTCGAAGATCATCCCACAGTCTTGGACCCATAACCTTGCGCAGTCTACATTGTTGAATGTTATGAAGATCCCACACTTTGGCAGACACCAGGAGGTGAATGCCTCCATAAATTTTCTTCTATCTTTCTATCATGGAGGATACCTATGGCTAAACTGACACATCACTGTGGATTCAAACTTGATCAATCGGATCATAGGGCTTAGCATGCAAGGCCCTAACCCACAAGAGTTCTACCCTGGAAAGACCTCTGACCGAGCATTAGCACAGAAAATTAAGGAAACCTATGGAGATGTTAAGAAGGGCATGTGAGGCTACAAGGTAGCCTCTATCCAAAGTGGCGCAGTGCACCTTGCCTGTCAACCGATCGTGGGCAAGTTAGTTCGTAAGAATAGACCAACTCAAGTGACTGGATTCGTGATCGACCTCACAGGGAAGTGCGTAGAGGGATTACAGATGAATTGGGTGCAGTACCTTGTCAACCAACTAGATATTGATTACAGAGAAGTGCCAGACCAAGGGTATGAATTAAATTTTAGTTGGATTCTTATATTGATCACTTTCATTTCCTAGGAGATACCAGAAGGCACCACTTTATTGGATATAGGACCCTTCGAACCACTGGCCATGAAGTTCTGTACGCTATGGTATTCCAGTGACATGAGAAAACAGTGGTAGTGCAATGTCATCTTCCACACCTACTACAACCAGTTAAAGATCACAATCTAGTCTACACCATACATCACCCCGAACACACTTTACAGGTTTAGACACTTGATGAATTCTAGTGGAAGCCACCACTTCACCTAAATTACAACGCGTGCTAATGAGCATAAACAACAACTCTAGTCATATTACAAATTGATAGAAGATGACTTGGAGGAGATTACCAAGGAATGGTCAGTAGACCTCCTTGTTCCAGTAGACCCCATAGAGATGTCCAATGTGGATAGCCCTGAAACTATGCTGGACACACCGGGACCAAGTAAAATGAAGAAAAATGATGAAGTGCATGATGTCCATAGCACATCGATGGAGACATCTTTGACCTCACCTGAGTAGGGAGATGATGGTGGAGAACTAGGTGGCATAGAAGTCGAGCAAAACAAAGGTGAATTTACTTCACCTAGAGATGAAGAGGATCCAACCAAGAAAAGGAAGGTTACCCTTCCAAAGCCTTCATCTCGAAAGAAATCCATATCCACCAGGGATACATTTAAGACTACCCTCACCTCAGATGATTTTGACTTCTTAGTCACTGCATTGAGTGATGCTTCATTGGAGATCACGGAAAAGCAAGAAGCGAAGTAGGAGGAGGTATTTAGCCGAATCAAGGGAGAACTTAGAGAAGTGCAGCAGGCACTGCAATCTAGTCATGCAGTTTCTATTGCACCCTCAACAAGTGGAATAGAAAAACCAAGAGATGAGCCAACCCAACTACACCAGATTGCCAATAAAGTCGAAGCTCGCCTTCAATGAGCTCAAGAAGAGACAGTACAAGCTACCCAAGCTTTGGCACAGGCACAAAAAGATATGCTAGAACAATGTAGTAATGCAGAACAAGAAAAACTAGCTCTTCAAGAAAAGTGGGAGAAAGAAAAAGCAACACTACAACAAGACAGGGAACAGTTGCTCGGAGACAAACTTGAAGTACAGGAATGGGTTCATAGAGAAATTTTCTCTGTGACACTCCTCAAAGTTCAGATAGAAGAACGAGTTCCACAGCAGGTGGCACAACTAGAAGGAGTGATTCAACAACTTTAGTAGCGCATCGCAGACCTGGAACTTTTCATTGTGCCTGAGACACCTCAAGAAATAAGAGATCTAAGAGAGGCCACTACCAGAAGCACAGTTGACCGACTAAAATCCTTTGCCTTGGAATACAAGCAGTTGACCTCCAAAAGCGCTCAGATGTATGAAAGCCTCACGGAAAGTCCAGAATTATAGGCATTAGAGTCGCAACTCCAACACGCACAGTAGCAGGCATACACGTTACAAGCGTAGCTAAAGGCCTTGTCACCCATTTAGAGAATGAAGAGGTTTCTAGAGAAATCCATGACCCAGCAAAAAGTATGCACATTTCAGAGTAAAGTAATGGAAGTCTCTCAATGACTTCAACTAGTGCAAGAAAATGCATGTCAACTATTCATTGAACTTGAAAGCCAAGGAGTAGAAATTGAATAGGTTGTGAGTACAATAGAACAATGCCTCAAAGGACTAGTCAATGATGCACTTATTCAAGAGTTCACTGTGCAAGAAGTAGTAGCACTGCAACAAATTGAAGCATCTCGAGCCAAGCTTGAGGCATTCGAAGTGGAATTGCTCAGACCAGAGTGACTCGGGTCGAGTCACAGGTGAGTGTTGGGGGCCTGTTGGCCCTTGACCAAGTTTTGAGGAACACTTGGTCGTATTTGACCATTTTTGGTACTTTGACAGCCTGTCAAATATGGAGCGCTAGACGAAGCAGAGATCATGGGATATCATCCCACTTGCGGCCCCTTTTTGGGTCTTGGGACAATGTAATGGGAAAGGGATGTCGACCCATGGGTTCACCCACACTTAGGCCCACTTTTGTATGTATAAATAGATGTCTAGGTGAAGTAAGTAAGGGACGATAGCCTATCTATGTGATGTAAGCTAAGTGCTAGTAGTTCTTTGTGCATGACTATAGAAGGGTTCCAGAGATAAGTGCAAGTTATTATAGATATTATAGAAGGATTTTTGCTACGACGCAAGGAAGAAGGATCTAGCGAGCTGCGCAAATATTATGTCTTGTGCGTAGAAGGGTTTCTGGTGACTATGTGTTATAACTGATTGAAGACATTAATAAAGAAGAAGAGTTGGTGGGCGTAGCCCCAGGGTGGGGGTGAACCACGTATATGCTATGTTGCTTTGCTTTGTGTGATGCATCGATATGTTTCTATGTGATGCATGTTAGATAGATCTAAAGTTTCTTTGTGCCTAATCCTATGAATGAATGCTAGATCTGACCTATATGGATGTGCTTAGTGCTTGAATCTGCTATATCTAATATGTTCCTATTATGTTAAGTGTTATTAGATGATGGATCTGGTTGCATACTGTGATACTCTGTAATTAGGGTACGTCTGCGCTATTACTAAGAATTGAATATTGATGAAGGTTAATTTTTAAGTGCTCTATTAAGCATTAGAATCATAGATTTGTGTCCCATATAAGGTTGTAGACATCTGAGTCCTGCAACCACCCCTGCCTCTATCTTGGGTGAGACTTCATCTGCTTCGCAGGTGTTTTCGAAAGAGTCGGTACTTAGGGTTTTGTTGGTGTGTTGTTGTAGCGTTGAACCCTGGGTCTACCCCTGTGCCAACACACATGATTGGTACGTACTTGGTACATGGTTGGATGCACTTTTTTATGGTACAGGTTGATTACAGGTTATTTGGTATAGGTTGGTGCATGGTCGATGCACTTGTTTATGGTACAGGTTGATTATAGGTTGAGGTACAGGCTGATGCATGGTTCAGATTTATTGGTACAGGTTTACAATGATATATCTCACAGTGACAGGTTGACAGTGGTTCCATCATTCTACTTCTACTTTAGGGTGGAAGGACAGGGCAAGGACATGTGGTTGTTGCCACCTTCCGGTTGTAGCCGGAGAACATAGGGGGTTGTAGCCTCATTTTGGTTGTAGCCAGAGAATTGGGGAGTTGGAGCTTCCCTCAGGTTGTAGCCTGAGAAACTAGGGGGTTGGAGCCCCCTTCCAGTTGTAGCTGGAAAACAAAGGAAGTTGGTGATTCCAATGAATGTAATTCTTCAAGACATATAAGAAAAAAGAATTCTGTGGTTTTCTCACAATTTGGGTTTCCACGTAAAACACTGGTGTACTGTGTATGTGTATGTTTTTTCATTTGTTCATTGCTTATTTACTCTGCAGTTATTGGATGATAATTCTTCATTGATATAACACTTGGATTATATGGTTAAAAAGGATTAAATTTCTCTATTACCGATTCACCTCCCCTCTCAGTAATCCAACAGAAACCTACGTATACACTTGTTGTTTAACTGATAGGGAACATATATGTGGAAAAATGTGTTTTTTTAGCTCTATAAGGTACAAAATGGGACTTCAAGTCTGCATAAGGAAATGGAAAGGCCATCCAAGAAAGTTGCATAGGGTGAGGAAAAAATTGTTGTAATAGATGCCTCCTAATGTGTGAGGCTAGAGGAGTATCTGGGATGGCCGATATACATTATAATTCCTAGAAGTGGAGTAACGAAGACTCAGCTGGAAGTGCTAGTTACTCATGAGAATATTACAATCCATAATGACTTTGTACACATGGATGCCAATCTAAATTACACTACACATCCATGTGGAAATATACCAAATAGTTGTTCATGGACATGAATAGGCAATGAAAAGTAGACACATGCCATAGGATTTCATAGTCACGAACAAGGCCCAGTGGAAACCAGTTTCAAAATCAATCTGAAGATATGTGTATAAAATGGAGTATAATATGATCTCCCATGATCACTAAAGTCATATAGTTACTGGTCCAATGAAAGACAACAACAAATTAGGAAAGATGCTACTATAAGCTAGAGGTATTCTACATTATCCTCTGAAGGTGCAAGTCTACATCATATGAATAGAGGATGTAACACCTTGTTTCCCCCAGTTTGTAATTAATCATAAAATAGGATTACCGTGCTAAGGCATGTGACAGTGTAAATGTATTATTGTTTGAGTTGCCAATAAATAATGGTGGGGGTGAAGCCTTGAAAGTACTATCCATGATATCACTAGAGGAAAGAATGTGAAAACTATAAGAGAGGGTTCATTATATCAAATAACCCCAAATTTCCCTTGATGGGGATAATAAATCTCATTCAGATTCCAAGGAGAGAAACCAATTAATAAAGAAAGGACCAGGGGTTGAATTATCAACCACTCCCATAAATGGAAGCATGGTCTAATTGCAGAATGTCAACCTGAAGTACCACTGGGTATGACAGACCAAGCTGACCCAAGTTTCCTTCTTATAGAAGGAACATGATGGGGCAAGAACCATCCTGGGGAAAATATATAAGAAAATTGGAGAGGAGAACACACCCAGCTCCCTAGTGGATGATGAATAGAAGGCCATGAGCTTGATGTCGAGTGAGCATCTGATAAACCTCTTGCAGGGCCATGACAAAGAAAGAAACCTCTAAACGTTGCAGAGAATAGAACCTGAGTAGAAGTTGAAATAGAGAAAGAATCCTTGAGAACCGTGAGAGTTCCCTGGTGATATCATGGCTTGGCATGGGGGTGGCTAGAGTGCTAAGAATGAATGCCTCTGATCCTATGTTCAAGTGGAAGGATTAACACCCATAGTCAGTTAGTTGGCTACCACCTGTAATAGATAAGTAATTGCATATCTTTTGTATTTAAGTGGTACTATGAGTTAAGGTTGGATATCCCATGAATGTTGTAGGGATGGTTATGTTTTCTTAATGATTCATATTGTATTCTTTCTTTTATGTATTCTTAATTTTGTAATTAGGAAAGTAGGAAATTGCATGAATTGGACGTGTTTTTATACTCGTAGATGCTTGCATCTTGTGGTGGCTTAATCCAAAGACATAAATTGTGAGTTCATTGACCATGGGCATAGTTTCATGTATACTGGTCGAACCTCCTCGTCATTCTGAGTCTCTTGGAGGATAGAGTCTGTTAAGCTTAGGAGAGGTAGTGCAGATATGCATAGGCTCTTTTTGAGGCAAGCAAAGACTGAGAACCACCTAAGTTCTAAACTTGATGAAGGAGCACAAGAGCAGTGCAGAATACCCTTCTAAGTGTTAAGACCATGAGAAAGAGTGCAACGCTCTTAATCCTTCATAATTGATGAAGATCAGGAAGGATAGTGAGACTCAAGTATCTAAAGGGAATATCCTTTCATTTGGAAGATGAACGGATGAGATCCATTCAGGAGGATCCGAGGTCTGTCACGACCGTTATATTTGAAGGAGGAGCATAGGCGTTAACGCCTCGAATCCTTTAGTCTTCATAAGATCAATGAATGTTGGTATTCATTGTGAAGGGTATGGATCCTCTGAAACCTAAAGTCATGATGTGATATACACCGTAGATCTAAGGATCTATCAGGACCCGTCTTGACTGTCAGCTCTATGAGTGCGGAGTTCGCGCGACGAGAGAATCGCGTGTTGGTGTGATTAAACTTCTGAAACTCAAAGTTGCGATGTGATCTAGACCATTGGATCGAGGAAGTTCGTGGATCATCAATATGATGTGAGCATATTAATGCAAGGAGTACGTGGGAGTTTGAAATTCCCTAGGGACCAACCTCAGAAGAGACCAACACTTTTCAGAAGCACAGCTGAGGTCCAAGAGGCGAACTTGTTTCAAGTTCTTAAGCTCAAGAGGAGGAGCAACAGTTGTCGTTGAATCGAGCATTGTGAAAGATATGGACTGTTGGGATCCACTTCCAAACAATTACAAGAGTGCACAGGAGGAGATCATATCTGGGTCGTCAGATCTGAGCACGAGGACCAACAGTCATTAGATCTAAGGTAAGGTGCACGAGCTTTAACATTTGCGTGTACGGGAGGGTGGATTGGCCAAGGTCCCGAAGTCCCAAAGTTGATCCTGTCCATTGATCACCAGGAGACACGTGTCAACAAATCAATAACTTCGAGGAAATCACTTCGAGATTTTCAGATTGAGAGTTGAAACTCCCGAAGCCCGAAGCGTCGAAGCGTCGAAGTGTCGAAGCACCGAAGGGTTGAAGCGCCGAAGGGCCAAAGTACTGAAGCGCCGAAGAACCGAGAGTCGTCGATATGTGAGGGGACACTTGTCAACAAATTGTGAGCTCTAGGTAAATTGCATTGGGGTTTCAGTTGAGAGTTGATATGCCTAAACCCCAAAGACCCAAAGTGAACTTGGACCGCTAGATCCAGAGGGACACGTGGCAATAGGTGGACCCCAAAGAAATATTTTCAAGAGTTTTCAGTTGAGATTTGAGACTCCCGAAGTCTGGAGAGTCGAAAAGCTGAAGTAAATCTCAATCACTCGATCATCTAAATCAGATCTGAACCCTCATATCGTTGGAAGTAAACCTCAAGCATCAAATCACCCAAGTGAATCTGAGTCATCAGATACCATGAGTTTAGGAGGAGGCAAGTTGAGACTTGATAATTTCAAAGTCCGGAGATGCAAAGGAATCAAAGTCGTTGATCCAGAGGGAGACACGCATCAATGGATTATCAACTTTGGATAAAATCCTTTGGAGGAAGGAGAGAGTTGAGAATTGATATTCCCGAAGGCCGGATTCACGAAGGAGATCCTGGCTGGATATTTGAAGGGACAAGTGTCGACAGATCTTCCACTTCAGAAGATTGTCATATAGGAAAGAGAGAAAGTTTGAGAGTTGAAACTCCCGAAGGCTAAAAATTTAGAATCAACCATAGTCATTGATTGGATAGTTGGCCAGAGGAAGGTAAAGAATATACAACAACCGTTGATCGAGAGGTATCACTAAGGAATTGGATATCAACAGTCGAGTTGGATTGCAGGGCCAGAACTTGCTCAGATGTTAAAAATATGAGAGCAGGCCATAATTTATACCATGGTTTTAACAAAGTGATACGTGGTAGTTGGAGGTGAATTGTGGGGCGAAAAGTGGGTTGGCCTAAAACCACTCTTGCCCATGCCCGTAATCACAGTTTTCCATGAGGTCGTAGCCAAGGGCCATATGAAGGAAGGGGATAATGAAAAAGGAGCTAGCACCTAGACTCTAATATTTTGTAAGCGAGAAGGAGAAGGTCGCAGGTACCATTAGACACACACCTAGAAGTCGAGAGGGTATGCATTTAATTTCAGAGTGAGACCATCAGGGGCTTAGAGAGTCGTTTGAATTTAGAATTGGAGATCCTTGACAGGGAGGTCAGACAGGTTCCCTGACTTTCCAAATTAGAAAACATAAATGGAGAATATGTACTTTAATAAAAGGGAAATTTGTTTATGCCCCATCGTGGGTGTGTTACATAGGAGTTGAGGTCGAACAAAATGCGAATTTATTTGATTACTGGTCATTAAGGTATACTGTTAACAAATGTGAGACAACCTATCGATATTGAAAGTAGGTATCAAGGAACTAAGTAAATTATTACAAGTGTGAATAAGGGTGTTGAGGTCGAACACTTGAAGAATCAATCAATGAGGAGACATTGATTTTTTCCTAACTTTTGATGGTGGGAGAACCTGCCACTAATGACTGCAAGCCTCTAGATACTCATAGGACTCTAGGCCTCATTTCTAGAATAGATGAGCTGGATTCAATGGAAGGATACCCACTGAAAGGAGAGCATTAGGGAATATCTCATTAGTCAACATGAGGTACAAAGAAATAACTTGATGATTAGGAGGATATCAGAAGAATAATATATTCACGAACCAATGACCCTGTGCATCTCCCTCATGCACCAGATGCAAGTAGTGCATGGAAGAGACCCTTTAAATAACAACCAATGATGAAGATTGTCGAAAAAGGTGAGGAAACCACCAATAAGGATAATGGAATCCAAGACAATGCATGAATCCCAATGTGTGAATAGATTTATTGCCATCGAACTTAAGGGAACCCCCCAGTTAGTGACCAATGAGGAGATGTCAACTGTTGGGTTCAAGGTTACCTACCCATAATGAAAGTAGGATCAAGGTGCACAATAGGAATAAAAATACATGTGACTCTGAGACACACCGAGGGTATGGTCGACATGCAAATTCAAGAGTTCTGAGAAATGGACGACATAATCTTATAGACATCCTTTGAACGAGATCATGAGACATATGGATGACTCAAGCAACATAGACTTGATGATAAAACTTCATGATGTAGGAGGCATCAATGAAATCTCCAAAGGGACTGGAAGAATAACCAGTCGTAGGAGTAAACTTTAAGTAATGATATCAACTTCCTAAGATCATGCTAAACCCAAACTTTGGATGACAGTGGACTCAAAATTTTGTGCTCCGTTCAAATATGACATGACTACTACCGATATGAGATGATATTATTTTCCTGCTCGTACTTTTTTGTTTTTGGCATAGGCAAAGAAATGTTATGATACATGAGAGGAAACAAGTGTCACAAGTAAGAAACTAGCTCCAAACAGTGGAACACACCTATGCTCAATGCATGGAAGTGCATGTGTGGTATGGACACTCGAGGGAATGTTTCCTCCTAGGGTACAGGGTGTCAATCTGCAAATGATATAAACAAGGCTCTACTTGGATAGTGATGCAAAATTTTGAGGTAAGAGGCTTATAATGAGAAAGTGAGAACGAAATGTTGGCCATTGGTTATGGAAGGAAGCGAAGAATAAGGAAGAAAAGGGAAAAAGAAAACTTTGTGGAAGACACGGTGACTCAAAAAGATGGAGCGAAGCCCGAGAAAGAAATCCATTGGATGAGGAGATCGGGGATGAAAGATAAGCAAGGAAGAAGGATAATGGATGACTCAAAAAGAGGAAAAAGCCACCATTAGATTCTTTGGATCACCTCGCGAGAAGGAAGGAAAGACAGGCTGGCGAAGCCTTGAAAACATGGTTCAAGTTGACCTAGGGTTTTGGTATCTAGGGTTTTGGACTCTTAGGGTTTGACCTAAGGATGTCGGTAAGTGATTGTAATGTATAAATAGAGGTCTAAAGGGCCTAGGCTGGGTTGGTGTGTTTTTGAGTAGGTATTTTTGGGTTGATGTGTTGTTATTGTTGATACTGAGTTGGTCGAGAGAAGATAATTTTGAGAGAGAGAAGTGTTGAGTACAAGAACCTTCTGGTATTGTAAGATCTTCAGCTAGGTGCGAAGATCAACCCTACAGCTGGCTACGAAGGGAGGGGAGAGAAAGATAGGGGAAGAGAAGATCTGCTAGCTTAGAGCGCAGATAAGAACTGTATGCTTTACATCAATATAATATAGCACGATTATGTGTACGTAGCCCTAGAGAAAGGGTGAACCACGTATATCTTGTGTTGAATGTGTGATTGATGCTTTGAACTTTGTCATTGTTATAATTTTATTGCATTGATAAGGTAGATTTGATTGATGCATGGAGTAGATCAAACTGATAAGTGATATATGAATGTTGTGTTGTTCCTGAGTTAGATCCACTTGATATTCCCCTTGGTTGTAGATATCTCTGTCCTGCAACCCCCTCATTGCTGCTTCGGGTGAGACTGCATCTGCTTCGCAGGTGTTGCCGAAAGGGCCAGTAGCTAGGGCTTGTTGGTGCACTCTTAGAGATGAAACCTGGGTTTTCCCCTATGCCAACAAATGGTTCCAATGCCGGGACATGAATCTTTTTAAGAGAATGTGAAGGTGGTTTCCATCGAAGACAAAAACTCAAAAATGGATAGAGGATCAAGAGAAGGACTTCGTCAAAGCCCAGAATAAGAACCCTAATCTTATCACTGAGGTTTGGCTAGAAATATATATCTTCACTGATATACACGAGATATTATTTGGAGGAATCCATCAAGAGCTATACAAGTGGCTAGCTAGATTAGTCGATACCCAGTTCGAGATCCGATCTAGACTTCTTGTGGTATGGACATCGGATTTGATCAAGAAGGTCAAGGAAGATGATAACACCATATCACAATTAGTAGATCAATGGTTCGATAGTACCATTGGAGGGTACATCACAGATTTTGTTGTTGACAGGGTAGAGTCATACAGCCAAGCTGAGAGATATTTCTTTAAGGGACCCAGAGGAAATTTTTACAATTCTTGAAGCTGAGACTCAAGATGTTGTTGCATGAGAAGAACATCTTGAAGATACAATAGATTGGTTGGATCCGTAAAAGCTAATGTTCAAGAAATCAGAAAGAGACAATGACATAGAAGCTGGACATACACGCAGTGGGAAAGTATTCAGAGAAGTTCACCTTGAGAACCTGTTCAAGCAAAACTACAGAGAAGAGGGTTTCCATAGTGGAGAAGAAGCAGATCTGATAGACCAAGAACATTCAGAACCCACTGAAACAAACGAAGAACAAGCTGAAGAGCTTCATCGAGGAGGACCTGAAGGATCAGAAATCACGTAGACCATTGAAGTAAGTACTATTCTCCTTCCTGTTGATTCATTATTAAGAAAACAGAGTGATCCCAGTCACCAGAGCGTCCATAGCACTGTCCATAGTATCCCACCACATATTTAGTCAGGAACCCTAGGAGGATCTATGGAAGATGAGATGAGACTCCCTATCTTTAGCGGAGATGGAACTGAAAATCCCGATCAACACTAGTTCCTATGTGAAGTCGTATGGAACATTAAGAATGTCACCGATGAAGCTGTTAAAAGAACCCACTTCAGTACAACTCTTAGAGATCACACACTGAGTTGGTACATGAATCTTGTCCAAGGACTTGCACAGCCTAAGCCATTAAATCAGATCAAGGATGCGTTGATTGTAGAATTCAAGAAACTTAAATTAGAATCCCAATGTATCATAGAGTTGAAAGAGATCAAGTAGAAGGTGGATGAACCTATGTGGGAATTCGATCAAAGATTCAAAACATTGACATGCCGATTAACTTTTTAGATCCCACATGAGCAAAACAAAGAATGGTTCATTGCTTCCCTCCTACCACACATCAGAGTTCCCCTAATGCAACAGAATATTGCTTTGCAGGCTGAGGCATTGGAGATCACCATGAAGCTTGAATCAGCCCCTATGGAAGAATCCAGCTCAGGTATGAGTCAGATCCTAAGTCAGTGAACTAGTTTGTCTCTACAGGTCGAAGATATGAAGAAAGACAAGGGAAAAGATAAAAGATAAGATATCTGGTGTGTTAGATGCAAATCAGAAGGTCATGACAAGGAACACTACCCTCTATTCAATGAATACTTGGCTTCTGGAGCTCTGAGCCACTTGAAGCAAGTCACCTTACCCTGGTGCGAGGTATGCATAAATAGACATCCTACTGGCGAGTGCTATTATATGAAAAAGTATGTTCAGACACCCATAAATTTGTACTGTACATTCTGTAAGTCTGTAGGGAATGATGATAGGGATTGTAGGGCTTACGATCTCATGCATGAAATTTCAAGAGACATATATAAGATCCAAGGCAAAGTACAGCAAGAAGGAAATGCTACATAGTATAACTCTCTTGGGAGAGGAAACTTCAATCCTTGCGGTAGATTCAGAGGAAGAGGACGAGGAGGAGGAATGGGTCAATTTCAAGGACAAATCAACTGTTATAACTGTGCACAACCAGGACACCTTGCAAGGTATTTTCAGAACCCTTGTACCACTTGTATCTATTGCAACTCGTTTGACCATGTTATAAAAGATTATCCTGTGCTGCTAGCCAAGCTTCAGGAAAGACGAAGACCTCAGTAGAACCCGCAAGTGAAACTAATCTATGCTAAACCTCACGGAGGATACCCTAGAGTTGTTGTTATAACCAAAGGAGGTGTTGTTACAGGAGAAGACAGACTGACCCAAGGGAAGATTACAGAAGATTCAAGAATCATGAAAGCCACAGAGAATACCCAAGCCTTTGATGCAAAGAAAGAAAGACAGATGTTCGAGGAAGCTAGGAAAGAATTCAGAGGAAACCAAGGTTCTTCATCAAAGACAAGACCAGAAGTAAGAGAGTATGGAATGCCTCATGCATTTGATCAGTTTGCTTCTCCAAGAGAAGGAAAAGAGTTAAGCAATCTCATGGACGTTTTACATACTTGTATTAAGTTGATTTAGGATGAAAGCATTGTACAAGAGTTACAACATTTAATCAGACAATATGAGCTAGGAAAGATAGATCCCTTACTGAATAGGGAAGTACACCAAATTGGTAAGAAGAGAAGGACAAATAGGGAATTACATCTGAATGCTCAAATAGGAAAGTATGAGATAGACTATGTGGTCCTCGACCTAGGGTCAAAGGCCAATGTCATGATGAAGCAAACTTGGGAACAGACGGGAAAACCAAAGTTGATCTATTGCCCTATCAGGCTTAGGATGGCTAATCAACAAGTTGTCAGCCCAATTGGACGATTGGAGGATGTCCCTGTGGACATCAATGGAGTAAGAACATTTGAATATTTTGAGGTAGTTGAAATAGTTGACGAAGGTTGCCCTTACCCTGTGCTGTTAGGAATTGACTGGGCCTTCAATAACTCTACTGTTGTTGACTTAAAGAAGAGACATATGAATTTTTAAGGTGATGGTCTTAGGGTCATTACACCTTTATATCCCGATGAAGGTCAGCGATACACAGAGCCCTTCAGAGAAGAAGACTGTGCATATGCACTAGAAAACATATACAAGCTAACAACTAGACAACAGGATTACATTAATCCTACAATCAATGGGAATCTAAGTTGGTGAAGCGAGAGCGCATGTTCATCAGATTTAGAAGAAGCACTGGAGAACTGGTAGAATAAGGTGTACAAAGTATCTACCAGAAGATGTGCTAGATTAACCAGAGAAGTTAGTTGGATCGGCACAAAAATAAGTAATTTACCCACATTTGATGGTCTGAACCCTTCAAAAGCCTTCCTATCATATTTTGAAGCAAGCGTACCAACACAACATAGGCTATTTTCAATGGATGAGGCCTTTAAATACACACGAGCAAGATGGTGGGGGACACATAAAATCAATATTACAGATTGGATACAGTGTCGTACTCTAATGAAAACATGATTCTCAACACAAGCAGAAAGATGCAAAGTAAGGTACATAGGTCGAAGCTATCCAAAGGACCATGTGCGAAGCTGTGAAGAAGCCTAGAGTGACATTCCACAAGAACAGTGGGTACACAAATTCATCAACATGCTGGACACGATACCTATCAACTGGTACCTCCAAGCAGAGCTGTGCCTCATCACTATGGATTGGGAAGGTATGATTCAGAATTTTGTAACCACCTTTTTATTTGAAAGTGAATATCCCTTAGTAGACAAATCATTACAGACTGTGAGACAAAAAGTATTTGAAGAGGCATATAGCCTCCCTTTGGAACAATAAGAGGATGAATGGACTACGCCCCTCTAGAAACTGCAGAGCTGTTACAACATCAACGTTGATGAAGACGATGATCCGAGGAAGGTGAACATTGCAGAGACAAAAGTCCAGAGAGATGTGGAAGGACCATGAGTTGAGTTTCTATTCATTGGACAGTCGATTAAGATTAAGAAAGTCAATATTGAAATAGAGGAGACACCGAATCTTGCCAATGTCAAAGATTATTGGGATGTTGCCACCATTGACAAGATTACTGAGTTACTTCATGAGTATCGGGACTTGTTTCAAACCAAGTTCACTGATATGAAGGGAATTAAAGGGCCTATGGGAGAGATGAGGATTCCCTTAAAACCAGATGCTAGACCATTCAAACAAATACCTTACAGATTGAACCCAAAATATAAGGAGAAAGTGAAGATTGAGCTTGACAGAATGCTAGAAGAAGGGATTATAGAACTGATGGAAGAATCATAGTGGATTATCCCTATGGTGGTGCAAGAAAAGAAGACAAGAGAGATCATAATATGTGTAGACCTTTGGAAGTTGAATGATGCTTGCTTACATGACCCCTTCCCTACACCATTCACTAACGAAGTGTTAGATAATGTGGGAGGCCAAGAGGTATATTCTTTTACAGATGGATTTTCAGGATACCATCAGATCCGGATTGCCAAGGAAGATCGCCACAAGACCACATTTGCAACAAAATGGGGGTCCTATCAGTATACATTAATTCCATTTGGATTGAAGAATGCCCCAGCCAACTTTTCCAGGGTGGTGGTCGAAGCATTCAAGGAGTTTTTTCATAAATATTTAGAAGCATATTTTGATGATTGGACTGTCTTTAGTTTATTGAATAATCACATTGAATGTCTAAGGCTAATGTTGGATAAATGCAGGTAGTGTCAAATTACTTTGAATCTAAAGAAGTGAATTTTATTTTCCCCATTATGAGTTTTATTAGGACATATTGTATGTAAGCAAGGATTACTGGTAGATCCATCCAAGATAGCCATTATAGTTGATCTACCCCCTCCTACAATAGTTAAATAGTTGTGCATTGCGTTGGGACACACATGATACTACATGAAGCTCATTAAGGAATATGCTCAGATCACAACGCCCATGGAGAAGTTGTTGAAGAAGGATTGTCAGTTTAGTTGGACTGAAGAATGCCAATAGAGCTTTGACACACTGAAAGAGAAAATGGTTACTGCGTCCATTTTGGTTTTTCCAGACTGGACCTAGGAGTTTCATGTACATGTCGATGCATCCTCTATTTCTTTAAGAGTTGTATTAGCACAACCAAGAGTGAGATCGGAAGAGCG